>CAUJGY010000126.1:0-132101 GCA_963170745.1 Phymatocera aterrima | reverse complement strand
ACAAACGAAACTGAAGGTACAAGAGACATTTGCAAGCGATTTTATGGACTCTGGAGTTGAAGATCCGTCTTCGTGTGAATTTTCGAGCAAATACAAACGAAACTGAAGGTACAAGAGACATTTGCAAGCGCTTTTATGGACTCTGGAGTTAAAGATCCGTCTTCGTATGAATTTTCGAGCAAATACAAACGAAACTGAAGGTACAAGAGACATTTGCAAGCGCCTTTATGGACTCTGGAGTTGAAGATCCGTCTTCGTATGAATTTTCGAGCAACTACAAACCAAACTGAGGGTACGAGAGACATTTGCAAGCGCCTTCATGGAATCTGGAGTTGAAGATCCGTCCTCGTATGAATTTTCGAGCAACTACGAACGAAACTGAAGGTACAAGAGACATTTGCAAGCGCCTTTATGGACTCTGGAGTTGAAGATCCGTCTTCGTATGAATTTTCGAGCAACTACAAACCAAACTGAGGGTACGAGAGACATTTGCAAGCGCCTTTATGGACTCTGGGGTTGAAGATCCGTCTTCGTATGAATTTTCGAGCAAATACAAACGAAACTGAAGGTACGAGAGACATTTGCAAGCACCTTTATGTACTCTGGAGTTGAAGATCCGTCTTCGTATGAATTTTCGAGCAAATACAAACGAAACTGAAGGTACAAGAGACATTTGCAAGCGCCTTTATGGACTCTGGAGTTGAAGATCCGTCTTCGTATGAATTTTCGAGCGTCTACAAACCAAACTGAGGGTACGAGAGACATTTGCAAGCGCCTTTATGGACTCTGGAGTTGAAGATCCGTCTTCGTATGAATTTTCGAGCAAATACAAACGAAACTGAAGGTACAAGAGACATTTGCAAGCGCCTTTATGGACTCTGGAGTTGAAGATCCGTCTTCGTATGAATTTTCGAGCAACTACAAACGAAACTGAAGGTACAAGAGACATTTGCAAGCGCTTTTCTGGACTCTGGAGTTGAAGATCCGTCTTCGTATGAATTTTCGAGCAACTACAAACCAAACTGAGGGTACGAGAGACATTTGCAAGCGCCTTTATGGACTCTGGAGTTGAAGATCCGTCTTCATATGAATTTTCGAGCATCCACGAACGATACTGAGGGTAACACAAACATTTGCAAGCGATTTTATGGACTCTGGAGTTGAAGATCCGTCTTCGTATGAATTTTCGAGCATCCACGAACGATACTGAGGGTAACACAAACATTTGCAAGCGATTTTATGGACTCTAGAGTTGAAAATCCGTCTTCGTATGAATTTTCGAGCAAATACAAACGAAACTGAAGGTACAAGAGACATTTGCAAGCGCTTTTATGGACTCTGGAGTTGAAGATCCGTCTTCGTATGAATTTTCGAGCAAATACACACGAAACTGAAGGTACAAGAGACATTTGCAAGCGCCTTTATGGACTCTGGAGTTGAAGATCCGTCTTCGTATGAAGTTTCGAGCATCCACGAACGATACTGAGGGTAACACAAACATTTGAAAGCGATTTTATGGACTCTGGAGTTGAAAATCCGTCTTCGTATGAATTTTCGAGCAAATACAAACGAAACTGAAGGTACAAGAGACATTTGCAAGCGCTTTTATGGACTCTGGAGTTGAAGATCCGTCTTCGTATGAATTTCCGAGCAAATACAAACGAAACTGAAGGTACAAGAGACATTTGCAAGCGCCTTTACGGACTCTGGAGTTGAAGATCCGTCTTCGTATGAATTTTCGAGCAAATACAAACGAAACTGAAGGTACAAGAGACATTTGCAAGCGCCTTTATGGACTCTGGAGTTGAAGATCCGTCTTCGTATGAATTTTCGAGCAAATACAAACGAAACTGAAGGTACAAGAGACATTTGCAAGCGATTTTATGGACTCTGGAGTTGAAGATCCGTCTTCGTATGAATTTTCGAGCAAATCCAAACGAAACTGAAGGTACAAGAGACATTTGCAAGCGCTTTTATGGACTCTGGAGTTGAAGATCCGTCTTCGTATGAATTTTCGAGCAAATACAAACGAAACTGAAGGTACAAGAGACATTTGCAAGCGCCTTTATGGACTCTGGAGTTGAAGATCCGTCTTCGTATGAATTTTCGAGCAACTACAAACAAAACTGAGGGTACGAGAGACATTTGCAAGCGCCTTCATGGAATCTGGAGTTGAAGATCCGTCCTCGTATGAATTTTCGAGCAACTACAAACGAAACTGAAGGTACAAGAGACATTTGCAAGCGCCTTTATGGACTCTGGAGTTGAAGATCCGTCTTCGTATGAATTTTCGAGCAACTACAAACCAAACTGAGGGTACGAGAGACATTTGCAAGCGCCTTTATGGACTCTGGGGTTGAAGATCCGTCTTCGTATGAATTTTCGAGCAAATACAAACGAAACTGAAGGTACGAGAGACATTTGCAAGCACCTTTATGGACTCTGGAGTTGAAGATCCGTCTTCGTATGAATTTTCGTGCAACTACAAACGAAACTGAGGGTACGAGAGACATTTGCGAGCGCCTGTATGGACTCTGGAGTTGAAGATCCGTCTTCGTATGAATTTTCGAGCATCCACGAACGATACTGAGGGTAACACAAACATTTGCAAGCGATTTTATGGACTCTGGAGTTGAAGATCCGTCTTCGTATGAATTTTCGAGCATCCACGAACGATACTGAGGGTAACACAAACATTTGCAAGTGATTTTATGGACTCTGGAGTTGAAAATCCCTCTTCGTATGAATTTTCGAGCAAATACAAACGAAACTGAAGGTACAAGAGACATTTGCAAGCGCCATTATGGACTCTGGAGTTGGAGATCCGTCTTCGTATGAATTTTCGAGCATCTACAAACGAAACTGAAGGTACAAGAGACATTTGCAAGCGCTTTGCTGGACTCTGGAGTTGAAGATCCGTCTTCGTATGAATTTTCGAGCAAATACAAACGGAACTGAAGGTACGAGAGACATTTGCAAGCGCCTTTATGGACTCCGGAGTTGAAGATCCGTCTTCGTATGAATTTTCGAGCAACTACAAACGAAACTGAGGGTACGAGAGACATTTGCAAGCGCCTTTATGGACTCCGAAGTTGAAGATCCGTCTTCGTATGAATTTTCGAGCATCCACGAACGATACTGAGGGTAACACAAACATTTGCAAGCGATTTTATGGACTCTGGAGTTGAAGATCCGTGTTCGTATGAATTTTTGAGCATCCATGAACGATACTGAGGGTGACACAAACATTTGCAAGCGATTTTATGGACTCTGGAGTTGAAGATCCGTCTTCGTATGAATTTTCGAGCAAATACAAACGAAACTGAAGATACAAAAGACATTTGCAAGCGCCTTTATGGACTCTGGAGTTGAAGATCCGTCTTCGTATGAATTTTCGAGCATCCACGGACCATACTGAGGGTAACACAAACATTTGCAAGCGATTTTATGGACTCTGGAGTTGAAGATCCGTCTTCGTATGAATTTTCGAGCATCCACGAACGATACTGAGGGTAACACAAACATTTGCAAGCGATTTTATGGACTCTGGAGTTGAAGATCCGTCTTCGTATGAATTTTCGAGCAAATACAAACGAAACTGAAGGTACAAAAGACATTTGCAAGCGCCTTTATGGACTCTGGAGTTGAAGATCCGTCTTCGTATGAATTTTCGAGCATCCACGAACGATACTGAGGGTAACACAAACGTTTGCAAGCGATTTTATGGACTCTGGAGTTGAAGATCCGTCTTCGTATGAATTTTCGAGCAAATACAAACGAAACTGAAGGTACAAGAGACATTTGCAAGCGCTTTTATGGACTCTGGAGTTGAAGATCCGTCTTCGTATGAATTTTCGAGCAAATACACACGAAACTGAAGGTACAAGAGACATTTGCAAGCGCCTTTATGGACTCTGGAGTTGAAGATCCGTCTTCGTATGAATTTTCGAGCAAATACACACGAAACTGAAGGTACAAGAGACATTTGCAAGCGATTTTATGGACTCTGGAGTTGAAGATCCGTCTTCGTATGAATTTTCGAGCAAATACAAACGAAACTGAAGGTACAAGAGACATTTGCAAGCGCTTTTATGGACTCTGGAGTTGAAGATCCGTCTTCGTATGAATTTTCGAGCAACTACAAACCAAACTGAGGGTACGAGAGACATTTGCAAGCGCCTTTATGGACTCTGGGGTTGAAGATCCGTCTTCGTATGAATTTTCGAGCAAATACAAACGAAACTGAAGGTACGAGAGACATTTGCAAGCACCTTTATGGACTCTGGAGTTGAAGATCCGTCTTCGTATGAATTTTCGTGCAACTACAAACGAAACTGAGGGTACGAGAGACATTTGCGAGCGCCTGTATGGACTCTGGAGTTGAAGATCCGTCTTCGTATGAATTTTCGAGCATCCACGAACGATACTGAGGGTAACACAAACATTTGCAAGCGATTTTATGGACTCTGGAGTTGAAGATCCGTCTTCGTATGAATTTTCGAGCATCCACGAACGATACTGAGGGTAACACAAACATTTGCAAGTGATTTTATGGACTCTGGAGTTGAAAATCCCTCTTCGTATGAATTTTCGAGCAAATACAAACGAAACTGAAGGTACAAGAGACATTTGCAAGCGCCATTATGGACTCTGGAGTTGGAGATCCGTCTTCGTATGAATTTTCGAGCATCTACAAACGAAACTGAAGGTACAAGAGACATTTGCAAGCGCTTTGCTGGACTCTGGAGTTGAAGATCCGTCTTCGTATGAATTTTCGAGCAAATACAAACGGAACTGAAGGTACGAGAGACATTTGCAAGCGCCTTTATGGACTCCGGAGTTGAAGATCCGTCTTCGTATGAATTTTCGAGCAACTACAAACGAAACTGAGGGTACGAGAGACATTTGCAAGCGCCTTTATGGACTCCGAAGTTGAAGATCCGTCTTCGTATGAATTTTCGAGCATCCACGAACGATACTGAGGGTAACACAAACATTTGCAAGCGATTTTATGGACTCTGGAGTTGAAGATCCGTGTTCGTATGAATTTTTGAGCATCCATGAACGATACTGAGGGTGACACAAACATTTGCAAGCGATTTTATGGACTCTGGAGTTGAAGATCCGTCTTCGTATGAATTTTCGAGCAAATACAAACGAAACTGAAGATACAAAAGACATTTGCAAGCGCCTTTATGGACTCTGGAGTTGAAGATCCGTCTTCGTATGAATTTTCGAGCATCCACGGACCATACTGAGGGTAACACAAACATTTGCAAGCGATTTTATGGACTCTGGAGTTGAAGATCCGTCTTCGTATGAATTTTCGAGCATCCACGAACGATACTGAGGGTAACACAAACATTTGCAAGCGATTTTATGGACTCTGGAGTTGAAGATCCGTCTTCGTATGAATTTTCGAGCAAATACAAACGAAACTGAAGGTACAAAAGACATTTGCAAGCGCCTTTATGGACTCTGGAGTTGAAGATCCGTCTTCGTATGAATTTTCGAGCATCCACGAACGATACTGAGGGTAACACAAACGTTTGCAAGCGATTTTATGGACTCTGGAGTTGAAGATCCGTCTTCGTATGAATTTTCGAGCAAATACAAACGAAACTGAAGGTACAAGAGACATTTGCAAGCGCTTTTATGGACTCTGGAGTTGAAGATCCGTCTTCGTATGAATTTTCGAGCAAATACACACGAAACTGAAGGTACAAGAGACATTTGCAAGCGCTTTTATGGACTCTGGAGTTGAAGATCCGTCTTCGTATGAATTTTCGAGCAAATACACACGAAACTGAAGGTACAAGAGACATTTGCAAGCGATTTTATGGACTCTGGAGTTGAAGATCCGTCTTCGTATGAATTTTCGAGCAAATACAAACGAAACTGAAGGTACAAGAGACATTTGCAAGCGCTTTTATGGACTCTGGAGTTGAAGATCCGTCTTCGTATGAATTTTCGAGCGAATACAAACGAAACTGAAGGTACAAGAGACATTTGCAAGCGCCTTTATGGACTCTGGAGTTGAAGATCCGTCTTCGTATGAATTTTCGAGCAACTACAAACAAAACTGAGGGTACGAGAGACATTTGCAAGCGCCTTCGTGGAATCTGGAGTTGAAGATCCGTCCTCGTATGAATTTTCGAGCAACTACAAACGAAACTGAAGGTACAAGAGACATTTGCAAGCGCCTTTATGGACTCTGGAGTTGAAGATCCGTCTTCGTATGAATTTTCGAGCAACTACAAACCAAACTGAGGGTACGAGAGACATTTGCAAGCGCCTTTATGGACTCTGGGGTTGAAGATCCGTCTTCGTATGAATTTTCGAGCAAATACAAACGAAACTGAAGGTACGAGAGACATTTGCAAGCACCTTTATGGACTCTGGAGTTGAAGATCCGTCTTCGTATGAATTTTCGTGCAACTACAAACGAAACTGAGGGTACGAGAGACATTTGCGAGCGCCTGTATGGACTCTGGAGTTGAAGATCCGTCTTCGTATGAATTTTCGAGCATCCACGAACGATACTGAGGGTAACACAAACATTTGCAAGCGATTTTATGGACTCTGGAGTTGAAGATCCGTCTTCGTATGAATTTTCGAGCATCCACGAACGATACTGAGGGTAACACAAACATTTGCAAGTGATTTTATGGACTCTGGAGTTGAAAATCCCTCTTCGTATGAATTTTCGAGCAAATACAAACGAAACTGAAGGTACAAGAGACATTTGCAAGCGCCATTATGGACTCTGGGGTTGAAGATCCGTCTTCGTATGAATTTTCGAGCATCTACAAACGAAACTGAAGGTACAAGAGACATTTGCAAGCGCTTTTCTGGACTCTGGAGTTGAAGATCCGTCTTCGTATGAATTTTCGAGCAACTACGAACCAAACTGAGGGTACGAGAGACATTTGCAAGCGCCTTTATGGACTCCGGAGTTGAAGATCCGTCTTCGTATGAATTTTCGAGCAAATACAAACGGAACTGAAGGTACGAGAGACATTTGCAAGCGCCTTTATGGACTCCGGAGTTGAAGATCCGTCTTCGTATGAATTTTCGAGCAACTACAAACGAAACTGAGGGTACGAGAGACATTTGCAAGCGCCTTTATGGACTCCGAAGTTGAAGATCCGTCTTCGTATGAATTTTCGAGCATCCACGAACGATACTGAGGGTAACACAAACATTTGCAAGCGATTTTATGGACTCTGGAGTTGAAGATCCGTGTTCGTATGAATTTTAGAGCATCCATGAACGATACTGAGGGTGACACAAACATTTGCAAGCGATTTTATGGACTCTGGAGTTGAAGATCCGTCTTCGTATGAATTTTCGAGCAAATACAAACGAAACTGAAGGTACAAAAGACATTTGCAAGCGCCTTTATGGACTCTGGAGTTGAAGATCCGTCTTCGTATGAATTTTCGAGCATCCACGGACCATACTGAGGGTAACACAAACATTTGCAAGCGATTTTATCGACTCTGGAGTTGAAGATCCGTCTTCGTATGAATTTTCGAGCATCCACGAACGATACTGAGGGTAACACAAACATTTGCAAGCGATTTTATGGACTCTGGAGTTGAAGATCCGTCTTCGTATGAATTTTCGAGCAAATACAAACGAAACTGAAGGTACAAAAGACATTTGCAAGCGCCTTTATGGACTCTGGAGTTGAAGATCCGTCTTCGTATGAATTTTCGAGCATCCACGAACGATACTGAGGGTAACACAAACGTTTGCTAGCGATTTTATGGACTCTGGAGTTGAAGATCCGTCTTCGTATGAATTTTCGAGCAAATACAAACGAAACTGAAGGTATAAGCGACATTTGCAAGCGCTTTTATGGACTCTGGAGTTGAAGATCCGTCTTCGTATGAATTTTCGAGCAAATACAAACGAAACTGAAGGTACAAGAGACATTTGCAAGCGCCTTTATGGACTCTGGAGTTGAAGATCCGTCTTCGTATGAATTTTCGAGCAACTACAAACCAAACTGAGGGTACGAGAGACATTTGCAAGCGCCTTCATGGACTCTGGAGTTGAAGATCCGTCCTCGTATGAATTTTCGAGCAAATACAAACGAAACTGAAGGTACAAGAGACATTTGCAAGCGCCATTATGGACTCTGGAGTTGAAGATCCGTCTTCGTATGAATTTTCGAGCATCTACAAAGGAAACTGAAGGTACAAGAGACATTTGCAAGCGCTTTTCTGGACTCTGGAGTTGAAGATACGTCTTCGTATGAATTTTCGAGCAACTACGAACCAAACTGAGGGTACGAGAGACATTTGCAAGCGCCTTTATGGACTCTGGAGTTGAAGATCCGTCTTCGTATGAATTTTCGAGCAAATACAAACGGAACTGAAGGTACGAGAGACATTTGCAAGCGCCTTTATGGACTCTGGAGTTGAAGATCCGTCTTCGTATGAATTTTCGAGCAACTACAAACCAATTTGAGGGTACGAGAGACATTTGCAAGTGCCTTCATGGACTCTGGAGTTGAAGATCCGTCCTCGTATGAATTTTCGAGCAAATACAAACGAAACTGAAGGTACAAGAGACATTTGCAAGCGCCATTATGGACTCTGGAGTTGAAGATCCGTCTTCGTATGAATTTTCGAGCATCTACAAACGAAACTGAAGGTACAAGAGACATTTGCAAGCGCTTTTCTGGACTCTGGAGTTGAAGATCCGTCTTCGTATGAATTTTCGAGCAACTACGAACCAAACTGAGGGTACGAGAGACATTTGCAAGCGCCTTTATGGACTCTGGAGTTGAAGATCCGTCTTCGTATGAATTTTCGAGCAAATACAAACGGAACTGAAGGTACGAGAGACATTTGCAAGCGCCTTTATGGACTCCGGAGTTGAAGATCCGTCTTCGTATGAATTTTCGAGCAACTACAAACGAAACTGAGGATACGAGAGACATTTGCAAGCGCCTTTATGGACTCCGAAGTTGAAGATCCGTCTTCGTATGAATTTTCGAGCATCCACGAACGATACTGAGGGTAACACAAACATTTGCAAGCGATTTTATGGACTCTGGAGTTGAAGATCCGTCTTCGTATGAATTTTTGAGCATCCACGAACGATACTGAGGGTGACACAAACATTTGCAAGCGATTTTATGGACTCTGGAGTTGAAGATCCGTCTTCGTATGAATTTTCGAGCAAATACAAACGAAACTGAAGGTACAATAGACATTTGCAAGCGCCTTTATGGACTCTGGAGTTGAAGATCCGTCTTCGTATGAATTTTCGAGCATCCACGGACCATACTGAGGGTAACACAAACATTTGCAAGCGATTTTATGGACTCTGGAGTTGAAGATCCGTCTTCGTATGAATTTTCGAACATCCACGAACGATACTGAGGGTAACACAAACATTTGCAAGCGATTTTATGGACTCTGGAGTTGAAGATCCATCTTCGTATGAATTTTCGAGCAAATACAAACGAAACTGAAGGTACAAAAGACATTTGCAAGCGCCTTTATGGACTCTGGAGTTGAAGATCCGTCTTCGTATGAATTTTCGAGCAACTACAAACGAAACTGAAGGTACAAGAGACATTTGCAAGCGCTTTTCTGGACTCTGGAGTTGAAGATCCGTCTTCGTATGAATTTTCGAGCAACTACGAACCAAACTGAGGGTACGAGAGACATTTGCAAGCGCCTTTATGGACTCTGGAGTTGAAGATCCGTCTTCGTATGAATTTTCGAGCAAATACAAACGGAACTGAAGGTACGAGAGACATTTGCAAGCGCCTTTATGGACTCCGGAGTTGAAGATCCGTCTTCGTATGAATTTTCGAGCAACTACAAACGAAACTGAGGGTACGAGAGACATTTGCAAGCGCCTTTATGGACTCCGAAGTTGAAGATCCGTCTTCGTATGAATTTTCGAGCATCCACGAACGATACCGAGGGTAACAAAAACATTTGCAAGCGATTTTATGGACTCTGGAGTTGAAGATCCGTCTTCGTATGAATTTTCGAGCATCCACGAACGATACTGAGGGTGACACAAACATTTGCAAGCGATTTTATGGACTCTGGAGTTGAAGATCCGTCTTCGTATGAATTTTCGAGCAAATACAAACGAAACTGAAGGTACAAAAGACATTTGCAAGCGCCTTCATGGACTCTGGAGTTGAAGATCCGTCTTCGTATGAATTTTCGAGCATCCACGGACCATACTGAGGGTAACACAAACATTTGCAAGCGATTTTATGGACTCTGGAGTTGAAGATCCGTCTTCGTATGAATTTTCGAGCAAATACAAACGAAACTGAAGGTACTAAAGGCATTTGCAAGCGCCTTTATGGACTCTGGAGTTGAAGATCCGTCTTCGTATGAATTTTCGAGCAACTACAAACCAAACTGAGGGTACGAGAGACATTTGCAAGCGCCTTTATGGACTCTGGAGTTGAAGATCCGTCTTCGTATGAATTTTCGAGCAACTACAAACCAAACTGAGGGTACGAGAGACTTCTGCAAGCGCCTTTATGGACTCTGGAGTTGAAGATCCGTCTTCGTATGAATTTTCGAGCAACTACAAACGAAACTGAGGGTACGAGAGACATTTGCGAGCGCCTTTATGGACTCTGGGGTTGAAGATCCGTCTTCGTATGAATTTTCGAGCGAATACAAACGAAACTGAAGGTACAAGAGACATTTGCAAGCGCTTTTCTGGACTCTGGAGTTGAAGATCCGTCTTCGTATGAATTTTCGAGCAACTACAAACCAAACTGAGGGTACGAGAGACATTTGCAAGCGCCTTTATGGACTCTGGGGTTGAAGATCCGTCTTTGTATGAATTTTCGAGCAAATTCAAACGAAACTGAAGGTACAAGAGACATTTGCAAGCGCCTTTATGGACTCTGGAGTTGAAGATCCGTCTTCGTATGAATTTTCGAGCAACTACAAACGAAACTGAAGGTACAAGAGACATTTGCAAGCGCTTTTCTGGACTCTGGAGTTGAAGATCCGTCTTCGTATGAATTTTCGAGCAACTACAAACGAAACTGAAGGTACAAGGGACATTTGCAAGCGCTTTTCTGGACTCTGGAGTTGAAGATCCGTCTTCGTATGAATTTTCGAGCAACTACAAACCAAACTGAGGGTACGAGAGACATTTGCAAGCGCCTTTATGGACTCTGGAGTTGAAGATCCGTCTTCGTATGAATTTTCGAGCAAATTCAAACGAAACTGAAGGTACAAGAGACATTTGCAAGCGCCTTTATGGACTCTGGAGTTGAAGATCCGTCTTCGTATGAATTTTCGAGCAACTACAAACGAAACTGAGGGTACGAGAGACATTTGCGAGCGCCTTTATGGACTCTGGAGTTGAAGATCCGTCTTCGTATGAATTTTCGAGCATCCACGAACGATACTGAGGGTAACACAAACATTTGCAAGCGATTTTATGGACTCTGGAGTTGAAGATCCGTCTTCGTATGAATTTTCGAGCATCCACGAACGATACTGAGGGTAACACAAACATTTGCAAGTGATTTTATGGACTCTGGAGTTGAAAATCCGTCTTCATATGAATTTTCGAGCAAATACAAACGAAACTGAAGGTACAAGAGACATTTGCAAGCGCTTTTATGGACTCTGGAGTTGAAGATCCGTCTTCGTATGAATTTTCGAGCAAATACAAACGAAACTGAAGGTACAAGAGACATTTGCAAGCGCCTTTACGGACTCTGGAGTTGAAGATCCGTCTTCGTATGAATTTTCGAGCGAATACAAACGAAACTGAAGGTACACGAGACATTTGCAAGCGCCTTTATGGACTCTGGAGTTGAAGATCCGTCTTCGTATGAATTTTCGAGCATCCACGAACGATACTGAGGGTAACACAAACGTTTGCAAGCGATTTTATGGACTCTGGAGTTGAAGATCCGTCTTCGTATGAATTTTCGAGCAAATACAAACGAAACTGAAGGTACAAGAGACATTTGCAAGCGCTTTTATGGACTCTGGAGTTGAAGATCCGTCTTCGTATGAATTTTCGAGCAAATACAAACGAAACTGAAGGTACAAGAGACATTTGCAAGCGCCTTTATGGACTCTGGAGTTGGAGATCCGTCTTCGTATGAATTTTCGAGCAACTACAAACCAAACTGAGGGTACGAGAGACATTTGCAAGCGCCGTCATGGACTCTGGAGTTGAAGATCCGTCCTCGTATGAATTTTCGAGCAAATACAAACGAAACTGAAGGTACAAGAGACATTTGCGAGCGCCTTTATGGACTCTGGGGTTGAAGATCCGTCTTCGTATGAATTTTCGAGCGAATACAAACGAAACTGAAGGTACAAGAGACATTTGCAAGCGCTTTTCTGGACTCTGGAGTTGAAGATCCGTCTTCGTATGAATTTTCGAGCAACTACAAACCAAACTGAGGGTACGAGAGACATTTGCAAGCGCCTTTATGGACTCTGGGGTTGAAGATCCGTCTTTGTATGAATTTTCGAGCAAATTCAAACGAAACTGAAGGTACAAGAGACATTTGCAAGCGCCTTTATGGACTCTGGAGTTGAAGATCCGTCTTCGTATGAATTTTCGAGCAACTACAAACGAAACTGAAGGTACAAGAGACATTTGCAAGCGCTTTTCTGGACTCTGGAGTTGAAGATCCGTCTTCGTATGAATTTTCGAGCAACTACAAACGAAACTGAAGGTACAAGAGACATTTGCAAGCGCTTTTCTGGACTCTGGAGTTGAAGATCCGTCTTCGTATGAATTTTCGAGCAACTACAAACCAAACTGAGGGTACGAGAGACATTCGCAAGCGCCTTTATGGACTCTGGAGTTGAAGATCCGTCTTCGTATGAATTTTCGAGCAAATTCAAACGAAACTGAAGGTACAAGAGACATTTGCAAGCGCCTTTATGGACTCTGGAGTTGAAGATCCGTCTTCGTATGAATTTTCGAGCAACTACAAACGAAACTGAGGGTACGAGAGACATTTGCGAGCGCCTTTATGGACTCTGGAGTTGAAGATCCGTCTTCGTATGAATTTTCGAGCATCCACGAACGATACTGAGGGTAACACAAACATTTGCAAGCGATTTTATGGACTCTGGAGTTGAAGATCCGTCTTCGTATGAATTTTCGAGCATCCACGAACGATACTGAGGGTAACACAAACATTTGCAAGTGATTTTATGGACTCTGGAGTTGAAAATCCGTCTTCATATGAATTTTCGAGCAAATACAAACGAAACTGAAGGTACAAGAGACATTTGCAAGCGCTTTTATGGACTCTGGAGTTGAAGATCCGTCTTCGTATGAATTTTCGAGCAAATACAAACGAAACTGAAGGTACAAGAGACATTTGCAAGCGCCTTTACGGACTCTGGAGTTGAAGATCCGTCTTCGTATGAATTTTCGAGCGAATACAAACGAAACTGAAGGTACACGAGACATTTGCAAGCGCCTTTATGGACTCTGGAGTTGAAGATCCGTCTTCGTATGAATTTTCGAGCATCCACGAACGATACTGAGGGTAACACAAACGTTTGCAAGCGATTTTATGGACTCTGGAGTTGAAGATCCGTCTTCGTATGAATTTTCGAGCAAATACAAACGAAACTGAAGGTACAAGAGACATTTGCAAGCGCTTTTATGGACTCTGGAGTTGAAGATCCGTCTTCGTATGAATTTTCGAGCAAATACAAACGAAACTGAAGGTACAAGAGACATTTGCAAGCGCCTTTATGGACTCTGGAGTTGGAGATCCGTCTTCGTATGAATTTTCGAGCAACTACAAACCAAACTGAGGGTACGAGAGACATTTGCAAGCGCCGTCATGGACTCTGGAGTTGAAGATCCGTCCTCGTATGAATTTTCGAGCAAATACAAACGAAACTGAAGGTACAAGAGACATTTGCAAGCGCCATTATGGACTCTGGAGTTGAAGATCCGTCTTCGTATGAATTTTCGAGCAACTAGAAACGAAACTGAAGGTACAAGAGACATTTGCAAGCGCCTTTATGGACTCTGGAGCTGAAGATCCGTCTTCGTATGAATTTTCGAGCAACTACAAACCAAACTGAGGGTACGAGAGACATTTGCAAGCGCCTTTATGGACTCTGGGGTTGAAGATCCGTCTTCGTATGAATTTTCGAGCAAATACAAACGAAACTGAAGGTACAAGAGACATTTGCGAGCGCCTGTATGGACTCTGGAGTTGAAGATCCGTCTTTGTATGAATTTACGAGCATCCACGAACGATACTGAGGGTAACACAAACATTTGCAAGCGATTTTATGGACTCTGGAGTTGAAGATCCGTCTTCGTATGAATTTTCGAGCATCCACGAACGATACTGAGGGTAACACAAACATTTGCAAGTGATTTTATGGACTCTGGAGTTGCAAATCCGTCTTCGTATGAATTTTCGAGCAAATACAAACGAAACTGAAGGTACAAGAGACATTTGCAAGCGCTTTTATGGACTCTGGAGTTGAAGATCCGTCTTCGTATGAATTTCCGAGCAAATACAAACGAAACTGAAGGTACAAGAGACATTTGCAAGCGCCTTTACGGACTCTGGAGTTGAAGATCCGTCTTCGTATGAATTTTCGAGCAAATACAAACGAAACTGAAGGTACAAGAGACATTTGCAAGCGCCTTCATGGACTCTGGAGTTGAAGATCCGTCTTCGTATGAATTTTCGAGCAAATACAAACGAAACTGAAGGTACAAGAGACATTTGCAAGCGATTTTATGGACTCTGGAGTTGAAGATCCGTCTTCGTATGAATTTTCGAGCAAATACAAACGAAACTGAAGGTACAAGAGACATTTGCAAGCGCTTTTATGGACTCTGGAGTTGAAGATCCGTCTTCTTATGAATTTTCGAGCAAATACAAACGAAACTGAAGGTACAAGAGACATTTGCAAGCGCCTTTATGGACTCTGGAGTTGAAGATCCGTCTTCGTATGAATTTTCGAGCAACTACAAACCAAACTGAGGGTACGAGAGACATTTGCAAGCGCCTTCATGGACTCTGGAGTTGAAGATCCGTCCTCGTATGAATTTTCGAGCAAATACAAACGAAACTGAAGGTACAAGAGACATTTGCAAGCGCCATTATGGACTCTGGAGTTCAAGATCCGTCTTCGTATGAATTTTCGAGCAACTACAAACGAAACTGAAGGTACAAGAGACATTTGCAAGCGCCTTTACGGACTCTGGAGTTGAAGATCCGTCTTCGTATGAATTTTCGAGCAAATACAAACGAAACTGAAGGTACAAGAGACATTTGCAAGCGCCTTTATGGACTCTGGAGTTGAAGATCCGTCTTCGTATGAATTTTCGAGCAAATACAAACGAAACTGAAGGTACAAGAGACATTTGCAAGCGTTTTTATGGACTCTGGAGTTGAAGATCCGTCTTCGTATGAATTTTCGAGCAAATACAAACGAAACTGAAGGTACAAGAGACATTTGCAAGCGCTTTTATGGACTCTGGAGTTGAAGATCCGTCTTCGTATGAATTTTCGAGCAAATACAAACGAAACTGAAGGTACAAGAGACATTTGCAAGCGCCTCTATGGACTCTGGAGTTGAAGATCCGTCTTCGTATGAATTTTCGAGCAACTACAAACCAAACTGAGGGTACGAGAGACATTTGCAAGCGCCTTCATGGACTCTGGAGTTGAAGATCCGTCCTCGTATGAATTTTCGAGCAAATACAAACGAAACTGAAGGTACAAGAGACATTTGCAAGCGCCATTATGGACTCTGGAGTTGAAGATCCGTCTTCGTATGAATTTTCGAGCAACTACAAACCAAACTGAGGGTACGAGAGACATTTGCAAGCGCCTTTATGGACTCTGGGGTTGAAGATCCGTCTTCGTATGAATTTTCGAGCAAATACAAACGAATCTGAAGGTACAAGAGACATTTGCAAGCGCCTTTATGGACTCTGGAGTTGAAGATCCGTCTTCGTATGAATTTTCGTGCAACTACAAACGAAACTGAGGGTACGAGAGACATTTGCGAGCGCCTGTATGGACTCTGGAGTTGAAGATCCGTCTTCGTATGAATTTTCGAGCATCCACGAACGATACTGAGGGTAACACAAACATTTGCAAGCGATTTTATGGACTCTGGAGTTGAAGATCCGTCTTCGTATGAATTTTCGAGCATCCACGAACGATACTGAGGGTAACACAAACATTTGCAAGTGATTTTATGGACTCTGGAGTTGAAGATCCGTCTTCGTATGAATTTTCGAGCAAATACAAACGAAACTGAAGGTACAAGAGACATTTGCAAGCGCTTTTATGGACTCTGGAGTTGAAGATCCGTCTTCGTATGAATTTTCGAGCAAATACAAACGAAACTGAAGGTACAAGAGACATTTGCAAGCGCCTTTACGGACTCTGGAATTGAAGATCCGTCTTCGTATGAATTTTCGAGCAAATACAAACGAAACTGAAGGTACAAGAGACATTTGCAAGCGCCTTTATGGACTCTGGAGTTGAAGATCCGTCTTCGTATGAATTTTCGAGCAAATACAAACGAAACTGAAGGTACAAGAGACATTTGCAAGCGCTTTTATGGACTCTGGAGTTGAAGATCCGTCTTCGTATGAATTTTCGAGCAAATACAAACGAAACTGAAGGTACAAGAGACATTTGCAAGCGCCTTTATGGACTCTGGAGTTGAAGATCCGTCTTCGTATGAATTTTCGAGCAAATACAAACGGAACTGAAGGTACAAGAGACATTTGCAAGCGATTTTATGGACTCTGGAGTTGAAGATCCGTCTTCGTATGAATTTTCGAGCAAATACAAACGAAACTGAAGGTACAAGAGACATTTGCAAGCGCTTTTATGGACTCTGGAGTTGAAGATCCGTCTTCGTATGAATTTTCGAGCAAATACAAACGAAACTGAAGGTACAAGAGACATTTGCAAGCGCCTTTATGGACTCTGGAGTTGAAGATCCGTCTTCGTATGAATTTTCGAGCAACTACAAACCAAACTGAGGGTACGAGAGACATTTGCAAGCGCCTTCATGGACTCTGGAGTTGAAGATCCGTCCTCGTATGAATTTTCGAGCAAATACAAACGAAACTGAAGGTACAAGAGACATTTGCAAGCGCCATTATGGACTCTGGAGTTGAAGATCCGTCTTCGTATGAATTTTCGAGCAACTACAAACGAAACTGAAGGTACAAGAGACATTTGCAAGCGCCTTTACGGACTCTGGAGTTGAAGATCCGTCTTCGTATGAATTTTCGAGCAAATACAAACGAAACTGAAGGTACAAGAGACATTTGCAAGCGCCTTTATGGACTCTGGAGTTGAAGATCCGTCTTCGTATGAATTTTCGAGCAAATACAAACGAAACTGAAGGTACAAGAGACATTTGCAAGCGCTTTTATGGACTCTGGAGTTGAAGATCCGTCTTCGTATGAATTTTCGAGCAAATACAAACGAAACTGAAGGTACAAGAGACATTTGCAAGCGCCTTTATGGACTCTGGAGTTGAAGATCCGTCTTCGTATGAATTTTCGAGCAACTACAAACCAAACTGAGGGTACGAGAGACATTTGCAAGCGCCTTCATGGACTCTGGAGTTGAAGATCCGTCCTCGTATGAATTTTCGAGCAAATACAAACGAAACTGAAGGTACAAGAGACATTTGCAAGCGCCATTATGGACTCTGGAGTTGAAGATCCGTCTTCGTATGAATTTTCGAGCAACTACAAACCAAACTGAGGGTACGAGAGACATTTGCAAGCGCCTTTATGGACTCTGGGGTTGAAGATCCGTCTTCGTATGAATTTTCGAGCAAATACAAACGAATCTGAAGGTACAAGAGACATTTGCAAGCGCCTTTATGGACTCTGGAGTTGAAGATCCGTCTTCGTATGAATTTTCGTGCAACTACAAACGAAACTGAGGGTACGAGAGACATTTGCGAGCGCCTGTATGGACTCTGGAGTTGAAGATCCGTCTTCGTATGAATTTTCGAGCATCCACGAACGATACTGAGGGTAACACAAACATTTGCAAGCGATTTCATGGACTCTGGAGTTGAAGATCCGTCTTCGTATGAATTTTCGAGCATCCACGAACGATACTGAGGGTAACACAAACATTTGCAAGTGATTTTATGGACTCTGGAGTTGAAGATCCGTCTTCGTATGAATTTTCGAGCAAATACAAACGAAACTGAAGGTACAAGAGACATTTGCAAGCGCTTTTATGGACTCTGGAGTTGAAGATCCGTCTTCGTATGAATTTTCGAGCAAATACAAACGAAACTGAAGGTACAAGAGACATTTGCAAGCGCCTTTACGGACTCTGGAATTGAAGATCCGTCTTCGTATGAATTTTCGAGCAAATACAAACGAAACTGAAGGTACAAGAGACATTTGCAAGCGCCTTTATGGACTCTGGAGTTGAAGATCCGTCTTCGTATGAATTTTCGAGCAAATACAAACGAAACTGAAGGTACAAGAGACATTTGCAAGCGCTTTTATGGACTCTGGAGTTGAAGATCCGTCTTCGTATGAATTTTCGAGCAAATACAAACGAAACTGAAGGTACAAGAGACATTTGCAAGCGCCTTTATGGACTCTGGAGTTGAAGATCCGTCTTCGTATGAATTTTCGAGCAAATACAAACGGAACTGAAGGTACAAGAGACATTTGCAAGCGATTTTATGGACTCTGGAGTTGAAGATCCGTCTTCGTATGAATTTTCGAGCAAATACAAACGAAACTGAAGGTACAAGAGACATTTGCAAGCGCTTTTATGGACTCTGGAGTTGAAGATCCGTCTTCGTATGAATTTTCGAGCAAATACAAACGAAACTGAAGGTACAAGAGACATTTGCAAGCGCCTTTATGGACTCTGGAGTTGAAGATCCGTCTTCGTATGAATTTTCGAGCAACTACAAACCAAACTGAGGGTACGAGAGACATTTGCAAGCGCCTTCATGGACTCTGGAGTTGAAGATCCGTCCTCGTATGAATTTTCGAGCAAATACAAACGAAACTGAAGGTACAAGAGACATTTGCAAGCGCCATTATGGACTCTGGAGTTGAAGATCCGTCTTCGTATGAATTTTCGAGCAACTACAAACGAAACTGAAGGTACAAGAGACATTTGCAAGCGCCTTTACGGACTCTGGAGTTGAAGATCCGTCTTCGTATGAATTTTCGAGCAAATACAAACGAAACTGAAGGTACAAGAGACATTTGCAAGCGCCTTTATGGACTCTGGAGTTGAAGATCCGTCTTCGTATGAATTTTCGAGCAAATACAAACGAAACTGAAGGTACAAGAGACATTTGCAAGCGATTTTATGGACTCTGGAGTTGAAGATCCGTCTTCGTATGAATTTTCGAGCAAATACAAACGAAACTGAAGGTACAAGAGACATTTGCAAGCGCTTTTATGGACTCTGGAGTTGAAGATCCGTCTTCGTATGAATTTTCGAGCAAATACAAACGAAACTGAAGGTACAAGAGACATTTGCAAGCGCCTTTATGGACTCTGGAGTTGAAGATCCGTCTTCGTATGAATTTTCGAGCAACTACAAACCAAACTGAGGGTACGAGAGACATTTGCAAGCGCCTTCATGGACTCTGGAGTTGAAGATCCGTCCTCGTATGAATTTTCGAGCAAATACAAACGAAACTGAAGGTACAAGAGACATTTGCAAGCGCCATTATGGACTCTGGAGTTGAAGATCCGTCTTCGTATGAATTTTCGAGCAACTACAAACCAAACTGAGGGTACGAGAGACATTTGCAAGCGCCTTTATGGACTCTGGAGTTGAAGATCCGTCTTCGTATGAATTTTCGTGCAACTACAAACGAAACTGAGGGTACGAGAGACATTTGCGAGCGCCTGTATGGACTCTGGAGTTGAAGATCCGTCTTCGTATGAATTTTCGAGCATCCACGAACGATACTGAGGGTAACACAAACATTTGCAAGCGATTTTATGGACTCTGGAGTTGAAGATCCGTCTTCGTATGAATTTTCGAGCATCCACGAACGATACTGAGGGTAACACAAACATTTGCAAGTGATTTTATGGACTCTGGAGTTGAAGATCCGTCTTCGTATGAATTTTCGAGCAAATACAAACGAAACTGAAGGTACAAGAGACATTTGCAAGCGCTTTTATGGACTCTGGAGTTGAAGATCCGTCTTCGTATGAATTTTCGAGCAAATACAAACGAAACTGAAGGTACAAGAGACATTTGCAAGCGCCTTTACGGACTCTGGAGTTGAAGATCCGTCTTCGTATGAATTTTCGAGCAAATACAAACGAAACTGAAGGTACAAGAGACATTTGCAAGCGCCTTTATGGACTCTGGAGTTGAAGATCCGTCTTCGTATGAATTTTCGAGCAAATACAAACGAAACTGAAGGTACAAGAGACATTTGCAAGCGCTTTTATGGACTCTGGAGTTGAAGATCCGTCTTCGTATGAATTTTCGAGCAAATACAAACGAAACTGAAGGTACAAGAGACATTTGCAAGCGCCTTTATGGACTCTGGAGTTGAAGATCTGTCTTCGTATGAATTTTCGAGCAACTACAAACCAATTTGAGGGTACGAGAGACATTTGCAAGCGCCTTCATGGACTCTGGAGTTGAAGATCCGTCCTCGTATGAATTTTCGAGCAAATACAAACGAAACTGAAGGTACAAGAGACATTTGCAAGCGCCATTATGGACTCTGGAGTTGAAGATCCGTCTTCGTATGAATTTTCGAGCAACTACAAACGAAACTGAAGGTACAAGAGACATTTGCAAGCGCTTTTCTGGACTCTGGAGTTGAAGATCCGTCTTCGTATGAATTTTCGAGCGACCACGAACCAAACTGAGGGTACGAGAGACATTTGCAAGCGCCTTTATGGACTCTGGAGTTGAAGATTCGTCTTCGTATGAATTTTCGAGCAAATACAAACGGAACTGAAGGTACGAGAGACATTTGCAAGCGCCTTTATGGACTCCGGAGTTGAAGATCCGTCTTCGTATGAATTTTCGAGCAACTACAAACGAAACTGAGGGTACGAGAGACATTTGCAAGCGCCTTTATGGACTCCGAAGTTGAAGATCCGTCTTCGTATGAATTTTCGAGCATCCACGAACGATACTGAGGGTAACACAAACATTTGCAAGCGATTTTATGGACTCTGGAGTTGAAGATCCGTCTTCGTATGAATTTTTGAGCATCCACGAACGATACTGAGGGTGACACAAACATTTGCAAGCGATTTTATGGACTCTGGAGTTGAAGATCCGTCTTCGTATGAATTTTCGAGCAAATACAAACGAAACTGAAGGTACAAAAGACATTTGCAAGCGCCTTTATGGACTCTGGAGTTGAAGATCCGTCTTCGTATGAATTTTCGAGCATCCACGGACCATACTGAGGGTAACACAAACCTTTGAAGGCGATTTTATGGACTCTGGAGTTGAAGATCCGTCTTCGTATGAATTTTCGAGCATCCACGAACGATACTGAGGGTAACACAAACATTTGCAAGCGATTTTATGGACTCTGGAGTTGAAGATCCGTCTTCGTATGAATTTTCGAGCAAATACAAACGAAACTGAAGGTACAAAAGACATTTGCAAGCGCCTTTATGGACTCTGGAGTTGAAGATCCGTCTTCGTATGAATTTTCGAGCATCCACGAACGATACTGAGGGTAACACAAACGTTTGCAAGCGATTTTATGGACTCTGGAGTTGAAGATCCGTCTTCGTATGAATTTTCGAGCAAATACAAACGAAACTGAAGGTACAAGAGACATTTGCAAGCGCCTTTATGGACTCTGGAGTTGAAGATCCGTCATCGTATGAATTTTCGAGCAACTACAAACCAAACTGAGGGTACGAGAGACATTTGCAAGCGCCTTCATGGACTCTGGAGTTGAAGATCCGTCCTCGTATGAATTTTCGAGCAAATACAAACGAAACTGAAGGTACAAGAGACATTTGCAAGCGCCATTATGGACTCTGGAGTTGAAGATCCGTCTTCGTATGAATTTTCGAGCAACTACAAACGAAACTGAAGGTACAAGAGACATTTGCAAGCGCCTTTATGGACTCCGGAGTTGAAGATCCGTCTTCGTATGAATTTTCGAGCAACTACAAACGAAACTGAGGGTACGAGAGACATTTGCAAGCGCCTTTATGGACTCCGAAGTTGAAGATCCGTCTTCGTATGAATTTTCGAGCATCCACGAACGATACTGAGGGTAACACAAACATTTGCAAGCGATTTTATGGACTCTGGAGTTGAAGATCCGTCTTCGTATGAATTTTCGAGCATCCACGAACGATACTGAGGGTGACACAAACATTTGCAAGCGATTTTATGGACTCTGGAGTTGAAGATCCGTCTTCGTATGAATTTTCGAGCATCCACGAACGATACTGAGGGTAACACAAACATTTGCAAGCGATTTTATGGACTCTGGAGTTGAAGATCCGTCTTCGTATGAATTTTCGAGCAAATACAAACGAAACTGAAGGTACAAAAGACATTTGCAAGCGCCTTTATGGACTCTGGAGTTGAAGATCCGTCTTCGTATGAATTTTCGAGCAACTACAAACCAAACTGAGGGTACGAGAGACATTTGCAAGCGCCTTTATGGACTCTGGAGTTGAAGATCCGTCTTCGTATGAATTCTCGAGCAACTACAAACCAAACTTAGGGTACGAGAGACATTTGCAAGCGCCTTTATGGACTCTGGAGTTGAAGATCCGTCTTCGTATGAATTTTCGAGCAACTACAAACGAAACTGAGGGTACGAGAGACATTTGCGAGCGCCTTTATGGACTCTGGAGTTGAAGATCCGTCTTCGTATGAATTTTCGAGCATCCACGAACGATACTGAGGGTAACACAAACATTTGCAAGCGATTTTATGGACTCTGGAGTTGAAGATCCGTATTCGTATGAATTTTCGAGCAAATACAAACGAAACTGAAGGTACAAGAGACATTTGCAAGCGCCTTTACGGACTCTGGAGTTGAAGATCCGTCTTCGTATGAATTTTCGAGCAAATACAAACGAAACTGAAGGTACAAGAGACATTTGCAAGCGCCTTTATGGACTCTGAAGTTGAAGATCCGTCTTCGTATGAATTTTCGAGCATCCACGAATGATACTGAATGTAACACAAACGTTTGCAAGCGATTTTATGGACTCTGGAGTTGAAGATCCGTCTTCGTATGAATTTTCGAGAAAATACAAACGAAACTGAAGGTACAAGAGACATTTGCAAGCGCCTTTATGGACTCTGGAGTTGAAGATCCGTCATCGTATGAATTTTCGAGCAACTACAAACCAAACTGAGGGTACGAGAGACATTTGCAAGCGCCTTCATGGACTCTGGAGTTGAAGATCCGTCCTCGTATGAATTTTCGAGCAAATACAAACGAAACTGAAGGTACAAGAGACATTTGCAAGCGCCATTATGGACTCTGGAGTTGAAGATCCGTCTTCGTATGAATTTTCGAGCAACTACAAACGAAACTGAAGGTACAAGAGACATTTGCAAGCGCCTTTATGGACTCCGGAGTTGAAGATCCGTCTTCGTATGAATTTTCGAGCAACTACAAACGAAACTGAGGGTACGAGAGACATTTGCAAGCGCCTTTATGGACTCCGAAGTTGAAGATCCGTCTTCGTATGAATTTTCGAGCATCCACGAACGATACTGAGGGTAACACAAACATTTGCAAGCGATTTCATGGACTCTGGAGTTGAAGATCCGTCTTCGTATGAATTTTCGAGCATCCACGAACGATACTGAGGGTGACACAAACATTTGCAAGCGATTTTATGGACTCTGGAGTTGAAGATCCGTCTTCGTATGAATTTTCGAGCATCCACGAACGATACTGAGGGTAACACAAACATTTGCAAGCGATTTTATGGACTCTGGAGTTGAAGATCCGTCTTCGTATGAATTTTCGAGCAAATACAAACGAAACTGAAGGTACAAAAGACATTTGCAAGCGCCTTTATGGACTCTGGAGTTGAAGATCCGTCTTCGTATGAATTTTCGAGCAACTACAAACCAAACTGAGGGTACGAGAGACATTTGCAAGCGCCTTTATGGACTCTGGAGTTGAAGATCCGTCTTCGTATGAATTTTCGAGCAACTACAAACCAAACTTAGGGTACGAGAGACATTTGCAAGCGCCTTTATGGACTCTGGAGTTGAAGATCCGTCTTCGTATGAATTTTCGAGCAACTACAAACGAAACTGAGGGTACGAGAGACATTTGCGAGCGCCTTTATGGACTCTGGAGTTGAAGATCCGTCTTCGTATGAATTTTCGAGCATCCACGAACGATACTGAGGGTAACACAAACATTTGCAAGCGATTTTATGGACTCTGGAGTTGAAGATCCGTATTCGTATGAATTTTCGAGCAAATACAAACGAAACTGAAGGTACAAGAGACATTTGCAAGCGCCTTTACGGACTCTGGAGTTGAAGATCCGTCTTCGTATGAATTTTCGAGCAAATACAAACGAAACTGAAGGTACAAGAGACATTTGCAAGCGCCTTTATGGACTCTGAAGTTGAAGATCCGTCTTCGTATGAATTTTCGAGCATCCACGAACGATACTGAATGTAACACAAACGTTTGCAAGCGATTTTATGGACTCTGGAGTTGAAGATCCGTCTTCGTATGAATTTTCGAGAAAATACAAACGAAACTGAAGGTACAAGAGACATTTGCAAGCGCTTTTATGGACTCTGGAGTTGAAGATCCGTCTTCGTATGAATTTTCGAGCAAATACAAACGAAACTGAAGGTACAAGAGACATTTGCAAGCGCCATTATGGACTCTGGAGTCGAAGATCCGTCTTCGTATGAATTTTCGAGCAACTACAAACCAAACTGAGGGTACGAGAGACATTTGCAAGCGCCTTCATGGACTCTGGAGTTGAAGATCCGTCCTCGTATGAATTTTCGAGCAAATACAAACGAAACTGAAGGTACAAGAGACATTTGCAAGCGCCATTATGGATTCTGGAGTTGAAGATCCGTCTTCGTATGAATTTTCGAGCAACTACAAACGAAACTGAAGGTACAAGAGACATTTGCAAGCGCTTTTCTGGACTCTGGAGTTGAAGATCCGTCTTCGTATGAATTTTCGAGCATCCACGAACGATACTGAGGGTAACACAAACATTTGCAAGCGATTTTATGGACTCCGGAGTTGAAGATCCGTCTTCGTATGAATTTTCGAGCATCCACGAACGGTACTGAGGGTAACACAAACATTTGCAAGCGATTTTATGGACTCTGGAGTTGAAGATCCGTCTTCGGATGAATTTTCGAGCATCCACGAACGGTACTGAGGGTGACACAAACATTTGCAAGCGATTTTATGAACTCTGGAGTTGAAGATCCGTCTTCGTATGAATTTTCGAGCATCCACGAACGATACTGAGGGTAACACAAACATTTGCAAGCGATTTTATGGACTCTGGAGTTGAAGATCCGTCTTCGTATGAATTTTCGAGCAAATACAAACGAAACTGAAGGTACAAAAGACATTTGCAAGCGCCTTTATGGACTCTGGAGTTGAAGATCCGTCTTCGTATGAATTTTCGAGCAACTACAAACCAAACTGAGGGTACGAGAGACATTTGCAAGCGCCTTTATGGACTCTGGAGTTGAAGATCCGTCTTCGTATGAATTTTCGAGCAACTACAAACCAAACTGAGGGTACGAGAGACATTTGCAAGCGCCTTTATGGACTCTGGAGTTGAAGATCCGTCTTCGTATGAATTTTCGAGCAACTACAAACGAAACTGAGGGTACGAGAGACATTTGCGAGCGCCGTTATGGACTCTGGAGTTGAAGATCCGTCTTCGTATGAATTTTCGAGCATCCACGAACGATACTGAGGGTAACACAAACATTTGCAAGCGATTTTATGGACTCTGGAGTTGAAGATCCGTATTCGTATGAATTTTCGAGCAAATACAAACGAAACTGAAGGTACAAGAGACATTTGCAAGCGCCTTTACGGACTCTGGAGTTGAAGATCCGTCTTCGTATGAATTTTCGAGCAAATACAAACGAAACTGAAGGTGCAAGAGACATTTGCAAGCGCCTTTATGGACTCTGAAGTTGAAGATCCGTCTTCGTATGAATTTTCGAGCATCCACGAACGATACTGAATGTAACACAAACGTTTGCAAGCGATTTTATGGACTCTGGAGTTGAAGATCCGTCTTCGTATGAATTTTCGAGAAAATACAAACGAAACTGAAGGTACAAGAGACATTTGCAAGCGCTTCTATGGACTCTGGAGTTGAAGATCCGTCTTCGTATGAATTTTCGAGCATCCACGAACGATACTGAGGGTGACACAAACATTTGCAAGCGATTTTATGGACTCTGGAGTTGAAGATCCGTCTTCGTATGAATTTTCGAGCATCCACGAACGATACTGAGGGTAACACAAACATTTGCAAGCGATTTTATGGACTCTGGAGTTGAAGATCCGTCTTCGTATGAATTTTCGAGCAAATACAAACGAAACTGAAGGTACAAAAGACATTTGCAAGCGCCTTTATGGACTCTGGAGTTGAAGATCCGTCTTCGTATGAATTTTCGAGCAACTACAAACCAAACTGAGGGTACGAGAGACATTTGCAAGCGCCTTTATGGACTCTGGAGTTGAAGATCCGTCTTCGTATGAATTTTCGAGCAACTACAAACCAAACTGAGGGTACGAGAGACATTTGCAAGCGCCTTTATGGACTCTGGAGTTGAAGATCCGTCTTCGTATGAATTTTCGAGCAACTACAAACGAAACTGAGGGTACGAGAGACATTTGCGAGCGCCTTTATGGACTCTGGAGTTGAAGATCCGTCTTCGTATGAATTTTCGAGCATCCACGAACGATACTGAGGGTAACACAAACATTTGCAAGCGATTTTATGGACTCTGGAGTTGAAGATCCGTATTCGTATGAATTTTTGAGCAAATACAAACGAAACTGAAGGTACAAGAGACATTTGCAAGCGCCTTCACGGACTCTGGAGTTGAAGATCCGTCTTCGTATGAATTTTCGAGCAAATACAAACGAAACTGAAGGTACAAGAGACATTTGCAAGCGCCTTTATGGACTCTGAAGTTGAAGATCCGTCTTCGTATGAATTTTCGAGCATCCACGAACGATACTGAATGTAACACAAACGTTTGCAAGCGATTTTATGGACTCTGGAGTTGAAGATCCGTCTTCGTATGAATTTTCGAGAAAATACAAACGAAACTGAAGGTACAAGAGACATTTGCAAGCGCTTTTATGGACTCTGGAGTTGAAGATCCGTCTTCGTATGAATTTTCGAGCAAATACAAACGAAACTGAAGGTACAAGAGACATTTGCAAGCGCCTTTATGGACTCTGGAGTCGAAGATCCGTCTTCGTATGAATTTTCGAGCAACTACAAACCAAACTGAGGGTACGAGAGACATTTGCAAGCGCCTTCATGGACTCTGGAGTTGAAGATCCGTCCTCGTATGAATTTTCGAGCAAATACAAACGAAACTGAAGGTACAAGAGACATTTGCAAGCGCTTTTCTGGACTCTGGAGTTGAAGATCCGTCTTCGTATGAATTTTCGAGCATCCACGAACGATACTGAGGGTAACACAAACATTTGCAAGCGATTTTATGGACTCCGGAGTTGAAGATCCGTCTTCGTATGAATTTTCGAGCATCCACGAACGGTACTGAGGGTAACACAAACTTTTGCAAGCGATTTTATGAACTCTGGAGTTAAAGATCCGTCTTCGTATGAATTTCCGAGCAAATACAAACGAAACTGAAGGTACAAGAGACGTTTGCAAGCGCTTTTATGGACTCTGGAGTTGAAGATCCGTCATCGTATGAATTTTCGAGCAAATACAAACGAAACCGAAGGTACAAGAGACATTTGCAAGCGCCTTTATGGACTCTGGAGTTGAAGATCCGTCTTCGTATGAATTTTCGAGCAACTACAAACCAAACTGAGGGTACGAGAGACATTTGCAAGCGCCTTCATGGACTCTGGAGTTGAAGATCCGTCCTCGTATGAATTTTCGAGCAAATACAAACGAAACTGAAGGTACAAGAGACATTTGCAAGCGCCATTATGGACTCTGGAGTTGAAGATCCGTCTTCGTATGAATTTTCGAGCAACTACAAACGAAACTGAAGGTACAAGAGACATTTGCAAGCGCTTTTCTGGACTCTGGAGTTGAAGATCCGTCTTCGTATGAATTTTCGAGCAATTACGAACCAAACTGAGGGTACGAGAGACATTTGCAAGCGCCTTTATGGACTCTGGAGTTGAAGATCCGTCTTCGTATGAATTTTCGAGCAAATACAAACGGAACTGAAGGTACGAGAGACATTTGCAAGCGCCATTATGGACTCCGGAGTTGAAGATCCGTCTTCGTATGAATTTTCGAGCAACTACAAACGAAACTGAGGGTACGAGAGACATTTGCAAGCGCCTTTATGGACTCCGAAGTTGAAGATCCGTCTTCGTATGAATTTTCGAGCATCCACGAACGATACTGAGGGTAACACAAACATTTGCAAGCGATTTTATGGACTCTGGAGTTGAAGATCCGTCTTCGTATGAATTTTCGAGCATCCACGAACGATACTGAGGGTGACACAAACATTTGCAAGCGATTTTATGGACTCTGGAGTTGAAGATCCGTCTTCGTATGAATTTTCGAGCAAATACAAACGAAACTGAAGGTACAAGAGACATTTGCAAGCGCCTTTATGGACTCTGGAGTTGAAGATCCGTCATCGTATGAATTTTCGAGCAACTACAAACCAAACTGAGGGTACGAGAGACATTTGCAAGCGCCTTCATGGACTCTGGAGTTGAAGATCCGTCCTCGTATGAATTTTCGAGCAAATACAAACGAAACTGAAGGTACAAGAGACATTTGCAAGCGCCATTATGGACTCTGGAGTTGAAGATCCGTCTTCGTATGAATTTTTGAGCAACTACAAACGAAACTGAAGGTACAAGAGACATTTGCAAGCGCCTTTATGGACTCCGGAGTTGAAGATCCGTCTTCGTATGAATTTTCGAGCAACTACAAACGAAACTGAGGGTACGAGAGACATTTGCAAGCGCCTTTATGGACTCCGAAGTTGAAGATCCGTCTTCGTATGAATTTTCGAGCATCCACGAACGATACTGAGGGTAACACAAACATTTGCAAGCGATTTTATGAACTCTGGAGTTGAAGATCGGTCTTCGGATGAATTTTCGAGCATCCACGAACGATACTGAGGGTGACACAAACATTTGCAAGCGATTTTATGGACTCTGGAGTTGAAGATCCGTCTTCGTATGAATTTTCGAGCATCCACGAACGATACTGAGGGTAACACAAACATTTGCAAGCGATTTTATGGACTCTGGAGTTGGAGATCCGTCTTCGTATGAATTTTCGAGCAAATACAAACGAAACTGAAGGTACAAAAGACATTTGCAAGCGCCTTTATGGACTCTGGAGTTGAAGATCCGTCTTCGTATGAATTTTCGAGCAACTACAAACCAAACTGAGGGTACGAGAGACATTTGCAAGCGCCTTTATGGACTCTGGAGTTGAAGATCCGTCTTCGTATGAATTTTCGAGCAACTACAAACCAAACTGAGGGTACGAGAGACATTTGCAAGCGCCTTTATGGACTCTGGAGTTGAAGATCCGTCTTCGTATGAATTTTCGAGCAACTACAAACGAAACTGAGGGTACGAGAGACATTTGCGAGCGCCTTTATGGACTCTGGAGTTGAAGATCCGTCTTCGTATGAATTTTCGAGCATCCACGAACGATACTGAGGGTAACACAAACATTTGCAAGCGATTTTATGGACTCTGGAGTTGAAGATCCGTATTCGTATGAATTTTCGAGCAAATACAAACGAAACTGAAGGTACAAGAGACATTTGCAAGCGCCTTTACGGACTCTGGAGTTGAAGATCCGTCTTCGTATGAATTTTCGAGCAAATACAAACGAAACTGAAGGTACAAGAGACATTTGCAAGCGCCTTTATGGACTCTGAAGTTGAAGATCCGTCTTCGTATGAATTTTCGAGCATCCACGAACGATACTGAATGTAACACAAACGTTTGCAAGCGATTTTATGGACTCTGGAGTTGAAGATCCGTCTTCGTATGAATTTTCGAGAAAATACAAACGAAACTGAAGGTACAAGAGACATTTGCAAGCGCTTTTATGGACTCTGGAGTTGAAGATCCGTCTTCATATGAATTTTCGAGCAAATACAAACGAAACTGAGGGTACGAGAGACATTTGCAAGCGCCTTCATGGACTCTGGAGTTGAAGATCCGTCCTCGTATGAATTTTCGAGCAAATACAAACGAAACTGAAGGTACAAGAGACATTTGCAAGCGCCATTATGGATTCTGGAGTTGAAGATCCGTCTTCGTATGAATTTTCGAGCAACTACAAACGAAACTGAAGGTACAAGAGACATTTGCAAGCGCTTTTCTGGACTCTGGAGATGAAGATCCGTCTTCGTATGAATTTTCGAGCATCCACGAACGATACTGAGGGTAACACAAACATTTGCAAGCGATTTTATGGACTCCGGAGTTGAAGATCCGTCTTCGTATGAATTTTCGAGCATCCACGAACGGTACTGAGGGTAACACAAACTTTTGCAAGCGATTTTATGAACTCTGGAGTTAAAGATCCGTCTTCGTATGAATTTCCGAGCAAATACAAACGAAACTGAAGGTACAAGAGACGTTTGCAAGCGCTTTTATGGACTCTGGAGTTGAAGATCCGTCATCGTATGAATTTTCGAGCAAATACAAACGAAACTGAAGGTACAAGAGACATTTGCAAGCGCCTTTATGGACTCTGGAGTTGAAGATCCGTCTTCGTATGAATTTTCGAGCAACTACAAACCAAACTGAGGGTACGAGAGACATTTGCAAGCGCCTTCATGGACTCTGGAGTTGAAGATCCGTCCTCGTATGAATTTTCGAGCAAATACAAACGAAACTGAAGGTACAAGAGACATTTGCAAGCGCCATTATGGACTCTGGAGTTGAAGATCCGTCTTCGTATGAATTTTCGAGCAACTACAAACGAAACTGAAGGTACAAGAGACATTTGCAAGCGCTTTTCTGGACTCTGGAGTTGAAGATCCGTCTTCGTATGAATTTTCGAGCAATTACGAACCAAACTGAGGGTACGAGAGACATTTGCAAGCGCCTTTATGGACTCTGGAGTTGAAGATCCGTCTTCGTATGAATTTTCGAGCAAATACAAACGGAACTGAAGGTACGAGAGACATTTGCAAGCGCCTTTATGGACTCCGGAGTTGAAGATCCGTCTTCGTATGAATTTTCGAGCAACTACAAACGAAACTGAGGGTACGAGAGACATTTGCAAGCGCCTTTATGGACTCCGAAGTTGAAGATCCGTCTTCGTATGAATTTTCGAGCATCCACGAACGATACTGAGGGTAACACAAACATTTGCAAGCGATTTTATGGACTCTGGAGTTGAAGATCCGTCTTCGTATGAATTTTCGAGCATCCACGAACGATACTGAGGGTGACACAAACATTTGCAAGCGATTTTATGGACTCTGGAGTTGAAGATCCGTCTTCGTATGAATTTTCGAGCAAATACAAACGAAACTGAAGGTACAAAAGACATTTGCAAGCGCCTTTATGGACTCTGGAGTTGAAGATCCGTCTTCGTATGAATTTTCGAGCATCCACGGACCATACTGAGGGTAACACAAACATTTGCAAGCGATTTTATGGACTCTGGAGTTGAAGATCCGTCTTCGTATGAATTTTCGAGCATCCACGAACGATACTGAGGGTAACACAAACATTTGCAAGCGATTTTATGGACTCTGGAGTTGGAGATCCGTCTTCGTATGAATTTTCGAGCAAATACAAACGAAACTGAAGGTACAAAAGACATTTGCAAGCGCCTTTATGGACTCTGGAGTTGAAGATCCGTCTTCGTATGAATTTTCGAGCATCCACGAACGATACTGAGGGTAACACAAACGTTTGCAAGCGATTTTATGGACTCTGGAGTTGAAGATCCGTCTTCGTTTGAATTTTCGAGCATCCACGAACGATACTGAGGGTGACACAAACATTTGCAAGCGATTTTATGGACTCTGGAGTTGAAGATCCGTCTTCGTATGAATTTTCGAGCAAATACAAACGAAACTGAAGGTACAAGAGACATTTGCAAGCGCTTTTATGGACTCTAGAGTTGAAGATCCGTCTTCGTATGAATTTTCGAGCAAATACAAACGAAACTGAAGGTACAAGAGACATTTGCAAGCGCCTTTATGGACTCTGTAGTCGAAGATCCGTCTTCGTATGAATTTTCGAGCAACTACAAACCAAACTGAGGGTACGAGAGACATTTGCAAGCGCCTTCATGGACTCTGGAGTTGAAGATCCGTCCTCGTATGAATTTTCGAGCAAATACAAACGAAACTGAAGGTACAAGAGACATTTGCAAGCGCCATTATGGATTCTGGAGTTGAAGATCCGTCTTCGTATGAATTTTCGAGCAACTACAAACGAAACTGAAGGTACAAGAGACATTTGCAAGCGCTTTTCTGGACTCCGGAGTTGAAGATCCGTCTTCGTATGAATTTTCGAGCATCCACGAACGGTACTGAGGGTAACACAAACTTTTGCAAGCGATTTTATGAACTCTGGAGTTAAAGATCCGTCGTCGTATGAATTTCCGAGCAAATACAAACGAAACTGAAGGTACAAGAGACATTTGCAAGCGCTTTTATGGACTCTGGAGTTGAAGATCCGTCTTCGTATGAATTTTCGAGCAAATACAAACGAAACTGAAGGTACAAGAGACATTTGCAAGCGCCTTTATGGACTCTGGAGTTGAAGATCCGTCTTCGTATGAATTTTCGAGCAACTACAAACCAAACTGAGGGTACGAGAGACATTTGCAAGCGCCTTTATGGACTCTGGAGTTGAAGATCCGTCTTCGTATGAATTTTCGAGCGACTACAAACCAAACTGAGGGTACGAGAGACATTTGCAAGCGCCTTTATGGACTCTGGAGTGGAAGATCCGTCTTCGTATGAATTTTCGAGCAACTACAAACCAAATTGAGGGTACGAGAGACATTTGCAAGCGCCTTCATGGACTCTGGAGTTGAAGATCCGTCCTCGTATGAATTTTCGAGCAACTACAAACAAAACTGAAGGTACAAGAGACATTTGCAAGCGCTTTTCTGGACTCTGGAGTTGGAGATCCGTCTTCGTATGAATTTTCGAGCAACTACAAACCAAACTGAGGGTACGAGAGACATTTGCAAGCGCCTTTATGGACTCTGGAGTTGAAGATCCGTCTTCGTATGAATTTTCGAGCAACTACAAACCAAATTGAGGGTACGAGAGACATTTGCAAGCGCCTTCATGGACTCTGGAGTTGAAGATCCGTCCTCGTATGAATTTTCGAGCAACTACAAACAAAACTGAAGGTACAAGAGACATTTGCAAGCGCTTTTCTGGACTCTGGAGTTGGAGATCCGTCTTCGTATGAATTTTCGAGCAACTACAAACCAAACTGAGGGTACGAGAGACATTTGCAAGCGCCTTTATGGACTCTGGAGTTGAAAATCCGTCTTCGTATGAATTTTCGAGCAAATACAAACGACACTGAAGGTACAAGAGACATTTGCAAGCGCCTTTATGGACGCTGGAGTTGAAGATCCGTCTTCGTATGAATTTTCGAGCATCCACGAACGAAACTGAGGGTAACACAAACATTTGCACGCGCCTTTATGAACTCTGGAGTTGAAGATCCGTCTTCGTATGAATTTTCGAGCAACTACAAACGAAACTGAAGGTACAAGAGACATTTGCAAGCGCCTTTATGGACTCTGGAGTTGAAAATCCGTCTTCGTATGAATTTTCGAGCAAATACAAACGACACTGAAGGTACAAGAGACATTTGCAAGCGCCTTTATGGACGCTGGAGTTGAAGATCCGTCTTCGTATGAATTTTCGAGCATCCACGAACGAAACTGAGGGTAACACAAACATTTGCACGCGCCTTTATGAACTCTGGAGTTGAAGATCCGTCTTCGTATGAATTTTCGAGCATCCACGAACGAAACTGAGGGTAACACAAACATTTGCAAGCGATTTCATGGACTCTGGAGTTGAAGATCCGTCTTCGTATGAATTTTCGAGCAAATACAAACGAAACTGAAGGTACAAGAGACATTTGCAAGCGCCTTTATGGACTCTGGAGTTGAAGATCCGTCTTCGTATGAATTTTCGAGCAAATACAAACGAAACTGAAGGTACAGGAGACATTTGCAAGCGCCTTTATGGACTCTGGAGTCGAAGATCCGTCTTCGTATGAATTTTCGAGCAACTACAAACCAAACTGAGGGTACGAGAGACATTTGCAAGCGCCTTCATGGACTCTGGAGTCGAAGATCCGTCCTCGTATGAATTTTCGAGCAAATACAAACGAAACTGAAGGTACAAGAGACATTTGCAAGCGCCATTATGGACTCTGGAGTTGAAGATCCGTCTTCGTATGAATTTTCGAGCAAATACAAACGAAACTGAAGGTACAAGAGACATTTGCAAGCGCTTTTATGGACTCTGGAGTTGAAGATCCGTCTTCGTATGAATTTTCGAGCAAATACAAACGAAACTGAAGGTACTAGAGACATTTGCAAGCGCCTTTATGGACTCTGGAGTTGAAGATCCGTCTTCGTATGAATTTTCGAGCAACTACAAACCAAACTGAGGGTACGAGAGACATTTGCAAGCGCCTTTATGGACTCTGGAGTTGAAGATCCGTCTTCGTATGAATTTTCGAGCGACTACAAACCAAACTGAGGGTACGAGAGACATTTGCAAGCGCCTTTATGGACTCTGGAGTTGAAGATCCGTCTTCGTATGAATTTTCGAGCAACTACAAACCAAACTGAGGGTACGAGAGACATTTGCAAGCGCCTTTATGGACTCTGGAGTTGAAGATCCGTCTTCGTATGAATTTTCGAGCATCCACGAACGATACTGAGGGTAACACAAACATTTGCAAGCGATTTTATGGACTCTGGAGTTGAAGATCCGTCTTCGTATGAATTTTCGAGCATCCACGAACGATACTGAGGGTGACACGAACATTTGCAAGCGATTTTATGGACTCTGGAGTTGAAAATCCGTCTTCGTATGAATTTTCGAGCAAATACAAACGAAACTGAAGGTACAAGAGACATTTGCAAGCGCCATTATGGATTCTGGAGTTGAAGATCCGTCTTCGTATGAATTTTCGAGCAAATACAAACGAAACTGAAGGTACAAGAGACATTTGCAAGCGCCTTTATGGACTCTGGAGTCGAAGATCCGTCTTCGTATGAATTTTCGAGCAACTACAAACCAAACTGAGGGTACGAGAGACATTCGCAAGCGCCTTCATGGACTCTGGAGTTGAAGATCCGTCCTCGTATGAATTTTCGAGCAAATACAAACGAAACTGAAGGTACAAGAGACATTTGCAAGCGCCATTATGGATTCTGGAGTTGAAGATCCGTCTTCGTATGAATTTTCGAGCAACTACAAACGAAACTGAAGGTACAAGAGACATTTGCAAGCGCTTTTCTGGACTCTGGAGTTGAAGATCCGTCTTCGTATGAATTTTCGAGCAACTACAAACCAAACTGAGGGTACGAGAGACATTTGCAAGCGCCTTTATGGACTCTGGAGTTGAAGATCCGTCATCGTATGAATTTTCGAGCAACTACAAACCAAACTGAGGGTACGAGAGACATTTGCAAGCGCCTTCATGGACTCTGGAGTTGAAGATCCGTCCTCGTATGAATTTTCGAGCAAATACAAACGAAACTGAAGGTACAAGAGACATTTGCAAGCGCCATTATGGACTCTGGAGTTGAAGATCCGTCTTCGTATGAATTTTCGAGCAACTACAAACGAAACTGAAGGTACAAGAGACATTTGCAAGCGCTTTTCTGGACTCTGGAGTTGAAGATCCGTCTTCGTATGAATTTTCGAGCAATTACGAACCAAACTGAGGGTACGAGAGACATTTGCAAGCGCCTTTATGGACTCTGGAGTTGAAGATCCGTCTTCGTATGAATTTTCGAGCAAATACAAACGGAACTGAAGGTACGAGAGACATTTGCAAGCGCCTTTATGGACTCCGGAGTTGAAGATCCGTCTTCGTATGAATTTTCGAGCAACTACAAACGAAACTGAGGGTACGAGAGACATTTGCAAGCGCCTTTATGGACTCCGAAGTTGAAGATCCGTCTTCGTATGAATTTTCGAGCATCCACGAACGATACTGAGGGTAACACAAACATTTGCAAGCGATTTTATGGACTCTGGAGTTGAAGATCCGTCTTCGTATGAATTTTCGAGCATCCACGAACGATACTGAGGGTGACACAAACATTTGCAAGCGATTTTATGGACTCTGGAGTTGAAGATCCGTCTTCGTATGAATTTTCGAGCAAATACAAACGAAACTGAAGGTACAAAAGACATTTGCAAGCGCCTTTATGGACTCTGGAGTTGAAGATCCGTCTTCGTATGAATTTTCGAGCATCCACGGACCATACTGAGGGTAACACAAACATTTGCAAGCGATTTTATGGACTCTGGAGTTGAAGATCCGTCTTCGTATGAATTTTCGAGCATCCACGAACGATACTGAGGGTAACACAAACATTTGCAAGCGATTTTATGGACTCTGGAGTTGAAGATCCGTCTTCGTATGAATTTTCGAGCATCCACGAACGATACTGAGGGTAACACAAACGTTTGCAAGCGATTTTATGGACTCTGGAGTTGAAGATCCGTCTTCGTTTGAATTTTCGAGCATCCACGAACGATACTGAGGGTGACACAAACATTTGCAAGCGATTTTATGGACTCTGGAGTTGAAGATCCGTCTTCGTATGAATTTTCGAGCAAATACAAACGAAACTGAAGGTACAAGAGACATTTGCAAGCGCTTTTATGGACTCTAGAGTTGAAGATCCGTCTTCGTATGAATTTTCGAGCAAATACAATCGAAACTGAAGGTACAAGAGACATTTGCAAGCGCCTTTATGGACTCTGGAGTCGAAGATCCGTCTTCGTATGAATTTTCGAGCAACTACAAACCAAACTGAGGGTACGAAAGACATTTGCAAGCGCCTTCATGGACTCTGGAGTTGAAGATCCGTCCTCGTATGAATTTTCGAGCAAATACAAACGAAACTGAAGGTACAAGAGACATTTGCAAGCGCCATTATGGATTCTGGAGTTGAAGATCCGTCTTCGTATGAATTTTCGAGCAACTACAAACGAAACTGAAGGTACAAGAGACATTTGCAAGCGCTTTTCTGGACTCTGGAGTTGAAGATCCGTCTTCGTATGAATTTTCGAGCATCCACGAACGATACTGAGGGTAACACAAACATTTGCAAGCGATTTTATGGACTCCGGAGTTGAAGATCCGTCTTCGTATGAATTTTCGAGCATCCACGAACGGTACTGAGGGTAACACAAACTTTTGCAAGCGATTTTATGAACTCTGGAGTTAAAGATCCGTCGTCGTATGAATTTCCGAGCAAATACAAACGAAACTGAAGGTACAAGAGACATTTGCAAGCGCTTTTATGGACTCTGGAGTTGAAGATCCGTCTTCGTATGAATTTTCGAGCAAATACAAACGAAACTGAAGGTACAAGAGACATTTGCAAGCGCCTTTATGGACTCTGGAGTTGAAGATCCGTCTTCGTATGAATTTTCGAGCAACTACAAACCAAACTGAGGGTACGAGAGACATTTGCAAGCGCCTTTATGGACTCTGGAGTTGAAGATCCGTCTTCGTATGAATTTTCGAGCGACTACAAACCAAACTGAGGGTACGAGAGACATTTGCAAGCGCCTTTATGGACTCTGGAGTTGAAGATCCGTCTTCGTATGAATTTTCGAGCAACTACAAACCAAACTGAGGGTACGAGAGACATTTGCAAGCGCCTTCATGGACTCTGGAGTTGAAGATCCGTCCTCGTATGAATTTTCGAGCAACTACAAACGAAACTGAAGGTACAAGAGACATTTGCAAGCGCTTTTCTGGACTCTGGAGTTGGAGATTCGTCTTCGTATGAATTTTCGAGCAACTACAAACCAAACTGAGGGTACGAGAGACATTTGCAAGCGCCTTTATGGACTCTGGAGTTGAAGATCCGTCTTCGTATGAATTTTCGAGCAACTACAAACGAAACTGAGGGTACGAGAGACATTTGCAAGCGCCTTTATGGACTCCGGAGTTGAAGATCCGTCTTCGTATGAATTTTCGAGCATCCACGAACGATACTGAGGGTAACACAATCATTTGCAAGCGATTTTATGGACTCTGGAGTTGAAGATCCGTCTTCGTATGAATTTTCGAGTATCCACGAACGATACTGAGGGTGACACAAACATTTGCAAGCGATTTTATGGACTCTGGAGTTGAAGATCCGTCTTCGTATGAATTTTCGAGCATCCACGAACGATACTGAGGGTAACACAAACATTTGCAAGCGATTTTATGGACTCTGGAGTTGAAGATCCGTCTTCGTATGAATTTTCGAGCATCCACGAACGATACTGAGGGTGACACGAACATTTGCAAGCGATTTTATGGACTCTGGAGTTGAAAATCCGTCTTCGTATGAATTTTCGAGCAAATACAAACGAAACTGAAGGTACAAGAGACATTTGCAAGCGCTTCTATGGACTCTGGAGTTGGAGATCCGTCTTCGTATGAATTTTCGAGCATCCACGAACGATACTGAGGGTAACACAAACGTTTGCAAGCGATTTTATGGACTCTGGAGTTGAAGATCCGTCTTCGTATGAATTTTCGAGCAAATACAAACGAAACTGAAGGTACAAGAGACATTTGCAAGCGCTTTTATGGACTCTGGAGTTGAAGATCCGTCTTCGTATGAATTTTCGAGCAAATACAAACGAAACTGAAGGTACAAGAGACATTTGCAAGCGCCTTTATGGACTCTGGAGTTGAAGATCCGTCTTCGTATGAATTTTCGAGCAACTACAAACCAAACTGAGGGTACGAGAGACATTTGCAAGCGCCTTCATGGACCCTGGAGTTGAAGATCCGTCCTCGTATGAATTTTCGAGCAAATACAAACGAAACTGAAGGTACAAGAGACATTTGCAAGCGCCATTATGGACTCTGGAGTTGAAGATCCGTCTTCGTATGAATTTTCGAGCAACTACAAACGAAACTGAAGGTACAAGAGACATTTGCAAGCGCTTTTCTGGACTCTGGAGTTGAAGATCCGTCTTCGTATGAATTTTCGAGCAACTACGAACCAAACTGAGGTTACGAGAGACATTTGCAAGCGCCTTTATGGACTCTGGAGTTGAAGATCCGTCTTCGTATGAATTTTCGAGCAAATACAAACGGAACTGAAGGTACGAGAGACATTTGCAAGCGCCTTTATGGACTCCGGAGTTGAAGATCCGTCTTCGTATGAATTTTCGAGCAACTACAAACGAAACTGAGGGTACGAGAGACATTTGCAAGCGCCTTTATGGACTCCGAAGTTGAAGATCCGTCTTCGTATGAATTTTCGAGCATCCACGAACGATACTGAGGGTAACACAAACATTTGCAAGCGATTTTATGGACTCTGGAGTTGAAGATCCGTCTTCGTATGAATTTTCGAGCATCCACGAACGATACTGAGGGTGACACAAACATTTGCAAGCGATTTTATGGACTCTGGAGTTGAAGATCCGTCTTCGTATGAATTTTCGAGCAAATACAAACGAAACTGAAGGTACAAAAGACATTTGCAAGCGCCTTTATGGACTCTGGAGTTGAAGATCCGTCTTCGTATGAATTTTCGAGCATCCACGGACCATACTGAGGGTAACACAAACATTTGCAAGCGATTTTATGGACTCTGGAGTTGAAGATCCGTCTTCGTATGAATTTTCGAGCAAATACAAACGAAACTGAAGGTACAAGAGACATTTGCAAGCGCTTTTATGGACTCTGGAGTTGAAGATCCGTCTTCGTATGAATTTTCGAGCAAATACAAACGAAACTGAAGGTACAAGAGACATTTGCAAGCGCCTTTATGGACTCTGGAGTTGAAGATCCGTCTTCGTATGAATTTTCGAGCAACTACAAACCAAACTGAGGGTACGAGAGACATTTGCAAGCGCCTTCATGGACCCTGGAGTTGAAGATCCGTCCTCGTATGAATTTTCGAGCAAATACAAACGAAACTGAAGGTACAAGAGACATTTGCAAGCGCCATTATGGACTCTGGAGTTGAAGATCCGTCTTCGTATGAATTTTCGAGCAACTACAAACGAAACTGAAGGTACAAGAGACATTTGCAAGCGCTTTTCTGGACTCTGGAGTTGAAGATCCGTCTTCGTATGAATTTTCGAGCAACTACGAACCAAACTGAGGTTACGAGAGACATTTGCAAGCGCCTTTATGGACTCTGGAGTTGAAGATCCGTCTTCGTATGAATTTTCGAGCAAATACAAACGGAACTGAAGGTACGAGAGACATTTGCAAGCGCCTTTATGGACTCCGGAGTTGAAGATCCGTCTTCGTATGAATTTTCGAGCAACTACAAACGAAACTGAGGGTACGAGAGACATTTGCAAGCGCCTTTATGGACTCCGAAGTTGAAGATCCGTCTTCGTATGAATTTTCGAGCATCCACGAACGATACTGAGGGTAACACAAACATTTGCAAGCGATTTTATGGACTCTGGAGTTGAAGATCCGTCTTCGTATGAATTTTCGAGCATCCACGAACGATACTGAGGGTGACACAAACATTTGCAAGCGATTTTATGGACTCTGGAGTTGAAGATCCGTCTTCGTATGAATTTTCGAGCAAATACAAACGAAACTGAAGGTACAAAAGACATTTGCAAGCGCCTTTATGGACTCTGGAGTTGAAGATCCGTCTTCGTATGAATTTTCGAGCATCCACGGACCATACTGAGGGTAACACAAACATTTGCAAGCGATTTTATGGACTCTGGAGTTGAAGATCCGTCTTCGTATGAATTTTCGAGCAAATACAAACGAAACTGAAGGTACAAGAGACATTTGCAAGCGCTTTTATGGACTCTGGAGTTGAAGATCCGTCTTCGTATGAATTTTCGAGCAAATACAAACGAAACTGAAGGTACAAGAGACATTTGCAAGCCTTTATGGACTCTGGAGTTGAAGATCCGTCTTCGTATGAATTTTCGAGCAACTACAAACCAAACTGAGGGTACGAGAGACATTTGCAAGCGCCTTCATGGACCCTGGAGTTGAAGATCCGTCCTCGTATGAATTTTCGAGCAAATACAAACGAAACTGAAGGTACAAGAGACATTTGCAAGCGCCATTATGGACTCTGGAGTTGAAGATCCGTCTTCGTATGAATTTTCGAGCAACTACAAACGAAACTGAAGGTACAAGAGACATTTGCAAGCGCTTTTCTGGACTCTGGAGTTGAAGATCCGTCTTCGTATGAATTTTCGAGCAACTACGAACCAAACTGAGGTTACGAGAGACATTTGCAAGCGCCTTTATGGACTCTGGAGTTGAAGATCCGTCTTCGTATGAATTTTCGAGCAAATACAAACGGAACTGAAGGTACGAGAGACATTTGCAAGCGCCTTTATGGACTCCGGAGTTGAAGATCCGTCTTCGTATGAATTTTCGAGCAACTACAAACGAAACTGAGGGTACGAGAGACATTTGCAAGCGCCTTTATGGACTCCGAAGTTGAAGATCCGTCTTCGTATGAATTTTCGAGCATCCACGAACGATACTGAGGGTAACACAAACATTTGCAAGCGATTTTATGGACTCTGGAGTTGAAGATCCGTCTTCGTATGAATTTTCGAGCATCCACGAACGATACTGAGGGTGACACAAACATTTGCAAGCGATTTTATGGACTCTGGAGTTGAAGATCCGTCTTCGTATGAATTTTCGAGCAAATACAAACGAAACTGAAGGTACAAAAGACATTTGCAAGCGCCTTTATGGACTCTGGAGTTGAAGATCCGTCTTCGTATGAATTTTCGAGCATCCACGGACCATACTGAGGGTAACACAAACATTTGCAAGCGATTTTATGGACTCTGGAGTTGAAGATCCGTCTTCGTATGAATTTTCGAGCAAATACAAACGAAACTGAAGGTACAGGAGACATTTGCAAGCGCCTTTATGGACTCTGGAGTCGAAGATCCGTCTTCGTATGAATTTTCGAGCAACTACAAACCAAACTGAGGGTACGAGAGACATTTGCAAGCGCCTTCATGGACTCTGGAGTCGAAGATCCGTCCTCGTATGAATTTTCGAGCAAATACAAACGAAACTGAAGGTACAAGAGACATTTGCAAGCGCCATTATGGACTCTGGAGTTGAAGATCCGTCTCCGTATGAATTTTCGAGCAAATACAAACGAAACTGAAGGTACAAGAGACATTTGCAAGCGCTTTTACGGACTCTGGAGTTGAAGATCCGTCTTCGTATGAATTTTCGAGCAAATACAAACGAAACTGAAGGTACTAGAGACATTTGCAAGCGCCTTTATGGACTCTGGAGTTGAAGATCCGTCTTCGTATGAATTTTCGAGCAACTACAAACCAAACTGAGGGTACGAGAGACATTTGCAAGCGCCTTTATGGACTCTGGAGTTGAAGATCCGTCTTCGTATGAATTTTCGAGCGACTACAAACCAAACTGAGGGTACGAGAGACATTTGCAAGCGCCTTTATGGACTCTGGAGTTGAAGATCCGTCTTCGTATGAATTTTCGAGCAACTACAAACCAAACTGAGGGTACGAGAGACATTTGCAAGCGCCTTTATGGACTCTGGAGTTGAAGATCCGTCTTCGTATGAATTTTCGAGCATCCACGAACGATACTGAGGGTGACACGAACATTTGCAAGCGATTTTATGGACTCTGGAGTTGAAAATCCGTCTTCGTATGAATTTTCGAGCAAATACAAACGAAACTGAAGGTACAAGAGACATTTGCAAGCGCTTCTATGGACTCTGGAGTTGGAGATCCGTCTTCGTATGAATTTTCGAGCAAATACAAACGAAACTGAAGGTACAAGAGACATTTGCAAGCGCCGTTATGGACTCTGGAGTTGAAGATCCGTCTTCGTATGAATTTTCGAGCAACTACAAACCAAACTGAGGGTACGAGAGACATTTGCAAGCGCCTTCATGGACCCTGGAGTTGAAGATCCGTCCTCGTATGAATTTTCGAGCAAATACAAACGAAACTGAAGGTACAAGAGACATTTGCAAGCGCCATTATGGACTCTGGAGTTGAAGATCCGTCTTCGTATGAATTTTCGAGCAACTACAAACGAAACTGAAGGTACAAGAGACATTTGCAAGCGCTTTTCTGGACTCTGGAGTTGAAGATCCGTCTTCGTATGAATTTTCGAGCAACTACGAACCAAACTGAGGTTACGAGAGACATTTGCAAGCGCCTTTATGGACTCTGGAGTTGAAGATCCGTCTTCGTATGAATTTTCGAGCAAATACAAACGGAACTGAAGGTACGAGAGACATTTGCAAGCGCCTTTATGGACTCTGGAGTTGAAGATCCGTCTTCGTATGAATTTTCGAGCATCCACGGACCATACTGAGGGTAAATCAAACATTTGCAAGCGATTTTATGGACTCTGGAGTTGAAGATCCGTCTTCGTATGAATTTTCGAGCAAATACAAACGAAACTGAAGGTACTAAAGACATTTGCAAGCGCCTTTATGGACTCTGGAGTTGAAGATCCGTCTTCGTATGAATTTTCGAGCAACTACAAACCAAACTGAGGGTACGAGAGACATTTGCAAGCGCCTTTATGGACTCTGGAGTTGAAGATCCGTCTTCGTATGAATTTTCGAGCAACTACAAACCAAACTGAGGGTACGAGAGACTTCTGCAAGCGCCTTTATGGACTCTGGAGTTGAAGATCCGTCTTCGTATGAATTTTCGAGCAACTACAAACGAAACTGAGGGTACGAGAGACATTTGCGAGCGCCTTTATGGACTCTGGGGTTGAAGATCCGTCTTCGTATGAATTTTCGAGCAAATACAAACGAAACTGAAGGTACAAGAGACATTTGCAAGCGCCTTTATGGACTCTGGAGTTGAAGATCCGTCTTCGTATGAATTTTCGTGCAACTACAAACGAAACTGAGGGTACGAGAGACATTTGCGAGCGCCTGTATGGACTCTGGGGTTGAAGATCCGTCTTCGTATGAATTTTCGAGCAACTACAAACCAAACTGAGGGTACAAGAGACATTTGCAAGCGCCTTTATGGACTCTGGGGTTGAAGATCCGTCTTCGTATGAATTTTCGAGCAAATTCAAACGAAACTGAAGGTACAAGAGACATTTGCAAGCGCCTTTATGGACTCTGGATTTGAAGATCCGTCTTCGTATGAATTTTCGTGCAACTACAAACGAAACTGAGGGTACGAGAGACATTTGCGAGCGCCTGTATGGACTCTGGAGTTGAAGATCCGTCTTCGTATGAATTTTCGAGCATCCACGAACGATACTGAGGGTAACACAAACATTTGCAAGCGATTTTATGGACTCTGGAGTTGAAGATCCGTCTTCGTATGAATTTTCGAGCATCCACGAACGATACTGAGGGTAACACAAACATTTGCAAGTGATTTTATGGACTCTGGAGTTGAAAATCCGTCTTCGTATGAATTTTCGAGGAAATACAAACGAAACTGAAGGTACAAGATACATTTGCAAGCGCTTTTATGGACTCTGGAGTTGAAGATCCGTCTTCGTATGAATTTTCGAGCAAATACAAACGAAACTGAAGGTACAAGAGACATTTGCAAGCGCCTTTACGGACTCTGGAGTTGAAGATCCGTCTTCGTATGAATTTTCGAGCAAATACAAACGAAACTGAAGGTACAAGAGACATTTGCAAGCGCCTTTATGGACTCTGGAGTTGAAGATCCGTCTTCGTATGAATTTTCGAGCAAATACAAACGAAACTGAAGGTACAAGAGACATTTGCAAGCGCTTTTATGGACTCTGGAGTTGAAGATCCGTCTTCGTATGAATTTTCGAGCAAATACAAACGAAACTGAAGGTACAAGAGACATTTGCAAGCGCCTTTATGGACTCTGGAGTTGAAGATCTGTCTTCGTATGAATTTTCGAGCAACTACAAACCAATTTGAGGGTACGAGAGACATTTGCAAGCGCCTTCATGGACTCTGGAGTTGAAGATCCGTCCTCGTATGAATTTTCGAGCAAATACAAACGAAACTGAAGGTACAAGAGACATTTGCAAGCGCCATTATGGACTCTGGAGTTGAAGATCCGTCTTCGTATGAATTTTCGAGCAACTACAAACGAAACTGAAGGTACAAGAGACATTTGCAAGCGCTTTTCTGGACTCTGGAGTTGAAGATCCGTCTTCGTATGAATTTTCGAGCAACTACGAACCAAACTGAGGGTACGAGAGACATTTGCAAGCGCCTTTATGGACTCTGGAGTTGAAGATCCGTCTTCGTATGAATTTTCGAGCAAATACAAACGGAACTGAAGGTACGAGAGACATTTGCAAGCGCCTTTATGGACTCCGGAGTTGAAGATCCGTCTTCGTATGAATTTTCGAGCTACTACAAACGAAACTGAGGGTACGAGAGACATTTGCAAGCGCCTTTATGGACTCCGAAGTTGAAGATCCGTCTTCGTATGAATTTTCGAGCATCCACGAACGATACTGAGGGTAACACAAACATTTGCAAGCGCCATTATGGACTCTGGAGTTGAAAATCCGTCTTCGTATGAATTTTCGAGGAAATACAAACGAAACTGAAGGTACAAGAGACATTTGCAAGCGCTTTTATGGACTCTGGAGTTGAAGATCCGTCTTCGTATGAATTTTCTAGCAAATACAAACGAAACTGAAGGTACAAGAGACATTTGCAAGCGCCTTTACGGACTCTGGAGTTGAAGATCCGTCTTCGTATGAATTTTCGAGCACATACAAACGAAACTGAAGGTACAAGAGACATTTGCAAGCGCCTTTATGGACTCTGGAGTTGAAGATCCGTCTTCGTATGAATTTTCGAGCAAATACAAACGAAACTGAAGGTACAAGAGACATTTGCAAGCGCCTTTATGGACTCTGGAGTTGAAGATCTGTCTTCGTATGAATTTTCGAGCAACTACAAACCAATTTGAGGGTACGAGAGACATTTGCAAGCGCCTTCATGGACTCTGGAGTTGAAGATCCGTCCTCGTATGAATTTTCGAGCAAATACAAACGAAACTGAAGGTACAAGAGACATTTGCCAGCGCCATTATGGACTCTGGAGTTGAAGATCCGTCTTCGTATGAATTTTCGAGCAACTACAAACGAAACTGAAGGTACAAGAGACATTTGCAAGCGCCTTTATGGACTCTGGAGTTGAAGATCCGTCTTCGTATGAATTTTCGAGCAACTACAAACCAAACTGAGGGTACAAGAGACATTTGCAAGCGCCTTTATGGACTCTGGAGTTGAAGATCCGTCTTCGTATGAATTTTCGAGCAACTACAAACCAAACTGAGGGTACGAGAGACATTTGCAAGCGCCTTTATGGACTCTGGAGTTGAAGATCCGTCTTCGTATGAATTTTCGAGCGACTACAAACCAAACTGAGGGTACGAGAGACATTTGCAAGCGCCTTTATGGACTCTGGAGTTGAAGATCCGTCTTCGTATGAATTTTCGAGCAGCTACAAACCAAACTGAGGGTACGAGAGACATTTGCAAGCGCCTTCATGGACTCTGGAGTTGAAGATCCGTCCTCGTATGAATTTTCGAGCAAATACAAACGAAACTGAAGGTACAAGAGACATTTGCAAGCGCCATTATGGACTCTGGAGTTGAAGATCCGTCTTCGTATGAATTTTCGAGCAACTACAAACGAAACTGAAGGTACAAGAGACATTTGCAAGCGCTTTTCTGGACTCTGGAGTTGGAGATCCGTCTTCGTATGAATTTTCGAGCAACTACAAACCAAACTGAGGGTACGAGAGACATTTGCAAGCGCCTTTGTGGACTCCGGAGTTGAAGATCCGTCTTCGTATGTATTTTCGAGCATCCACGAACGATACTGAGGGTAACACAAACATTTGCAAGCGATTTTATGGACTCTGGAGTTGAAGATCCGTCTTCGTATGAATTTTCGAGCATCCACGAACGATACTGAGGGTGACACAAACATTTGCAAGCGATTTTATGGACTCTGGAGTTGAAAATCCGTCTTCGTATGAATTTTCGAACAAATACAAACGACACTGAAGAAACAAGAGACATTTGCAAGCGCTTTTATGGACTCCGGAGTTGAAGATCCGTCTTCGTATGAATTTTCGAGCAAATACAAACGAAACTGAAGGTACAAGAGACATTTGCAAGCGCCTTTATGGACTCTGGAGTTGAAGATCCGTCTTCGTATGAATTTTCGAGCAACTACAAACGAAACTGAGGGTACGAGAGACATTTGCAAGCGCCTTTATGGACTCCGGAGTTGAGGATCCGTCTTCGTATGAATTTTCGAGCATCCACGAACGATACTGAGGGTAACACAAACATTTGCAAGCGATTTTATGGACTCTGGAGTTGAAGATCCGTCTTCGTATGAATTTTCGAGCATCCACGAACGATACTGAGGGTGACACAAACATTTGCAAGCGATTTTATGGACTCTGGAGTTGAAAATCCGTCTTCGTATGAATTTTCGAGCAAATACAAACGACACTGAAGGTACAAGAGACATTTGCAAGCGCTTTTATGGACTCTCGAGTTGAAGATTCGTCTTCGTATGAATTTTCGAGCAAATACAAACGAAACTGAAGGTACAAGAGACATTTGCAAGCGCCTTTATGGACTCCGAAGTTGAAGATCCGTCTTCGTATGAATTTTCGAGCATCCACGAACGATACTGAGGGTAACACAAACTTTTGCAAGCGATTTTATGAACTCTGGAGTTGAAGATCCGTCTTCGTATGAATTTTCGAGCAAATACAAACGAAACTGAAGGTACAAGAGACATTTGCAAGCGCTTTTATGGACTCTGGAGTTGAAGATCCGTCTTCGTATGAATTTTCGAGCAAATACAAACGAAACCGAAGGTACAAGAGACATTTGCAAGCGCCTTTATGGACTCTGGAGTTGAAGATCCGTCTTCGTATGAATTTTCGAGCAACTACAAACCAAACTGAGGGTACGAGAGACATTTGCAAGCGCCATTATGGACTCTGGAGTTTAAGATCCGTCTTCGTATGAATTTTCGAGCGACTACAAACCAAACTGAGGGTACGAGAGACATTTGCAAGCGCCTTTATGGACTCTGGAGTTGAAGATCCGTCTTCGTATGAATTTTCGAGCAACTACAAACCAAACTGAGGGTACGAGAGACATTTGCAAGCGCCTCCATGGACTCTGGAGTTGAAGATCCGTCCTCGTATGAATTTTCGAGCAAATACAAACGAAACTGATGGTACAAGAGACATTTGCAAGCGCCATTATGGACTCTGGAGTTGAAGATCCGTCTTCGTATGAATTTTCGAGCAACTACAAACGAAACTGAAGGTACAAGAGACATTTGCAAGCGCTTTTCTGGACTCTGGAGTTGGAGATCCGTCTTCGTATGAATTTTCGAGCATCTACAAACCAAACTGAGGGTACGAGAGACATTTGCAAGCGCCTTTATGGACTCTGGAGTTGAAGATCCGTCTTCGTATGAATTTTCGAGCAACTACAAACGAAACTGAGGGTACGAGAGACATTTGCAAGCGCCTTTATGGACTCCGGAGTTGAAGATCCGTCTTCGTATGAATTTTCGAGCATCCACGAACGATACTGAGGGTAACACAAACATTTGCAAGCGATTTTATGGACTCTGGAGTTGAAGATCCGTCTTCGTATGAATTTTCGAGCATCCACGAACGATACTGAGGGTGACACAAACATTTGCAAGCGATTTTATGGACTCTGGAGTTGAAAATCCGTCTTCGTATGAATTTTCGAGCAAACACAAACGACACTGAAGGTACATGAGACATTTGCAAGCGCTTTTATGGACTCTGGAGTTGAAGATCCGTCTTCGTATGAATTTTCGAGCAAATACAAACGAAACTGAAGGTACAAGAGACATTTGCAAGCGCTTCTATGAAATCTGGAGTTGAAGATCCGTCTTCGTATGAATTTTCGAGCAAATACAAACGAAACTGAAGGTACAAGAGACATTTGCAAGCGCCTTTATGGACTCTGGAGTTGAAGATCCGTCTTCGTATGAATTTTCGAGCAACTACAAACCAAACTGAGGGTACGAGAGACATTTGCAAGCGCCTTTATGGACTCTGGAGTTGAAGGTCCGTCTTCGTATGAATTTTCGAGCAACTACAAACCAAACTGAGAGTACGAGAGACATTTGCAAGCGCCTTCATGGACTCTGGAGTTGAAGATCCGTCCTCGTATGAATTTTCGAGCAAATACAAACGAAACTGAAGGTACAAGAGACATTTGCAAGCGCCATTATGGACTCTGGAGTTGAAGATCCGTCTTCGTATGAATTTTCGAGCAACTACAAACGAAACTGAAGGTACAAGAGACATTTGCAAGCGCTTTTCTGGACTCTGGAGTTGAAGATCCCTCTTCGTATGAATTTTCGAGCAACTACGAACCAAACTGAAGGTACAAGAGACATTTGCAAGCGCTTCTATGGACTCTGGAGTTGAAGATCCGTCTTCGTATGAATTTTCGAGCAAATACAAACGAAACTGAAGGTACAAGAGACATTTGCAAGCGCCTTTATGGACTCTGGAGTTGAAGATCCGTCTTCGTATGAATTTTCGAGCAACTACAAACGAAACTGAGGGTACGAGAGACATTTGCAAGCGCCTTTATGGACTCCGAAGTTGAAGATCCGTCTTCGTATGAATTTTCGAGCATCCACGAACGATACTGAGGGTAACACAAACATTTGCAAGCGATTTTATGGACTCTGGAGTTGAAGATCCGTATTCGTATGAATTTTCGAGCAAATACAAACGAAACTGAAGGTACAAGAGACATTTGCAAGCGCCTTCATGGACTCTGGAGTTGAAGATCCGTCTTCGTATGAATTTTCGAGCAAATACAAACCGAACTGAAGGTACGAGAGACATTTGCAAGCGCCTTTATGGACTCTGGAGTTGAAGATCCGTATTCGTATGAATTTTCGAGCAAATACAAACGAAACTGAAGGTACAAGAGCCATTTGCAAGCGCCTTTATGGACTCTGGAGTTGAAGATCCGTATTCGTATGAATTTTCGAGCAAATACAAACGAAACTGAAGGTACAAGAGACATTTGCAAGCGCCTTTACGGACTCTGGAGTTGAAGATCCGTCTTCGTATGAATTTTCGAGCAAATACAAACGAAACTGAAGGTACAAGAGACATTTGCAAGCGCCTTTATGGACTCTGGAGTTGAAGACCCGTCTTCGTGTGAATTTTCGAGCATCCACGAACGATACTGAATGTAACACAAACGTTTGCAAGCGATTTTATGGACTCTGGAGTTGAAGATCCGTCTTCGTATGAATTTTCGAGCAAATACAAACGAAACTGAAGGTACAAGAGACATTTGCAAGCGCCTTTATGGACTCTGGAGTCGAAGATCCGTCTTCGTATGAATTTTCGAGCAACTACAAACCAAACTGAGGGTACGAGAGACATTTGCAAGAGCCTTCATGGACTCTGGAGTTGAAGATCCGTCCTCGTATGAATTTTCGAGCAAATGCAAACGAAACTGAAGGTACAAGAGACATTTGCAAGCGCTTTTATGGACTCTGGAGTTGAAGATCCGTCTTTGTATGAATTTTCGAGCAAATACAAACGAAACTGAAGGTACAAGAGACATTTGCAAGCGCCTTTATGGACTCCGAAGTTGAAGATCCGTCTTCGTATGAATTTTCGAGCATCCACGAACGATACTGAGGGTAACACAAACATTTGCAAGCGATTTTATGGACTCCGGAGTTGAAGATCCGTCTTCGTATGAATTTTCGAGCATCCACGAACGATACTGAGGGTAACACAAACTTTTGCAAGCGATTTTATGAACTCTGGAGTTAAAGATCCGTCTTCGTATGAATTTTCGAGCAAATACAAACGAAACTGAAGGTACAAGAGACATTTGCAAGCGCTTTTATGGACTCTGGAGTTGAAGATCCGTCTTCGTATGAATTTTCGAGCAAATACAAACGAAACTGAAGGTACAAGAGACATTTGCAAGCGCCTTTATGGACTCTGGAGTTGAAGATCCGTCTTCGTATGAATTTTCGAGCAACTACAAACCAAACTGAGGGTACGAGAGACATTTGCAAGCGCCTTCATGGACTCTGGAGTTGAAGATCCGTCCTCGTATGAATTTTCGAGCAAATACAAACGAAACTGAAGGTACAAGAGACATTTGCAAGCGCCATTATGGACTCTGGAGTTGAAGATCCGTCTTCGTATGAATTTTCGAGCAACTACAAACGAAACTGAAGGTACAAGAGACATTCGCAAGCGCTTTTCTGGACTCTGGAGTTGGAGATCCGTCTTCGTATGAATTTTCAAGCATCCACGAACGATACTGAGGGTAACACAAACATTTGCAAGCGATTTTATGGACTCTGGAGTTGAAGATCCGTCTTCGTATGAATTTTCGAGCAAATACAAACGAAACTGAAGGTACAAGAGACATTTGCAAGCGCTTTTATGGACTCTGGAGTTGAAGATCCGTCTTCGTATGAATTTTCGAGCAAATACAAACGAAACTGAAGGTACAAGAGACATTTGCAAGCGCCTTTATGAACTCTGGAGTTGAAGATCCGTCTTCGTATGAATTTTCGAGCAAATACAAACGGAACTGAAGGTACGAGAGACATTTGCAAGCGCCTTTATGGACTCTGGAGTTGAAGATCCGTATTCGTATGAATTTTCGAGCAAATACAAACGAAACTGAAGGTACAAGAGCCATTTGCAAGCGACTTTATGGACTCTGGAGTTGAAGATCCGTATTCGTATGAATTTTCGAGCAAATACAAACGAAACTGAAGGTACAAGAGACATTTGCAAGCGCCTTTACGGACTCTGGACTTGAAGATCCGTCTTCGTATGAATTTTCGAGCAACTACAAACGAAACTGAAGGTACAAGAGACATTTGCAAGCGCTTTTCTGGACTCTGGAGTTGAAGATCCGTCTTCGTATGAATTTTCGAGCAACTACGAACCAAACTGAGGGTACGAGAGACATTTGCAAGCGCCTTTATGGACTCTGGAGTTGAAGATCCGTCTTCGTATGAATTTTCGAGCAAATACAAACGGAACTGAAGGTACGAGAGACATTTGCAAGCGCCTTTATGGACTCCGGAGTTGAAGATCCGTCTTCGTATGAATTTTCGAGCAAATACAAACGGAACTGAAGGTACGAGAGACATTTGCAAGTGCCTTTATGGACTCCGGAGTTGAAGATCCGTCTTCGTATGAATTTTCGAGCAACTACAAACGAAACTGAGGGTACGAGAGACATTTGCAAGCGCCTTTATGGACTCCGAAGTTGAAGATCCGTCTTCGTATGAATTTTCGAGCATCCACGAACGATACTGAGGGTAACACAAACATTTGCAAGCGATTTTATGGACTCTGGAGTTGAAGATCCGTCTTTGTATGAATTTTCGAGCAAATACAAACGGAACTGAAGGTACGAGAGACATTTGCAAGCGCCTTTATGGACTCTGGAGTTGAAGATCCGTATTCGTATGAATTTTCGAGCAAATACAAACGAAACTGAAGGTACAAGAGCCATTTGCAAGCGCCTTTATGGACTCTGGAGTTGAAGATCCGTATTCGTATGAATTTTCGAGCAAATACAAACGAAACTGAAGGTACAAGAGACATTTGCAAGCGCCTTTATGGACTCTGGAGTCGAAGATCCGTCTTCGTATGAATTTTCGAGCAACTACAAACCAAACTGAGGGTACGAGAGACATTTGCCAGCGCCTTCATGGACTCTGGAGTTGAAGATCCGTCCTCGTATGAATTTTCGAGCAAACACAAACGAAACTGAAGGTACAAGAGACATTTGCAATCGCCATTATGGACTCTGGAGTTGAAGATCCGTCTTCGTATGAATTTTCGAGCATCCACGAACGATACTGAGGGTAACACAAACATTTGCAAGCGATTTTATGGACTCCGGAGTTGAAGATCCGTCTTCGTATGAATTTTCGAGCATCCACGAACGATACTGAGGGTAACACAAACTTTTGCAAGCGATTTTATGGACTCTGGAGTTGAAGATCCGTCTTCGTATGAATTTTCGAGCATCCACGAACGATACTGAGGGTGACACAAACATTTGCAAGCGATTTTATGGACTCTGGAGTTGAAGATCCGTCTTCGTATGAATTTTCGAGCAAATACAAACGAAACTGAAGGTACAAGAGACATTTGCAAGCGCCTTTATGGACTCCGAAGTTGAAGATCCGTCTTCGTATGAATTTTCGAGCATCCACGAACGATACTGAGGGTAACACAAACATTTGCAAGCGATTTTATGGACTCTGGAGTTGAAGATCCGTCTTCGTATGAATTTTCGAGCATCCACGAACGATACTGAGGGTGACACAAACATTTGCAAGCGATTTTATGGACTCTGGAGTTGAAGATCCGTCTTCGTATGAATTTTCGAGCAAATACAAACGAAACTGAAGGTACAAAAGACATTTGCAAGCGCCTTTATGGACTCTGGAGTTGAAGATCCGTCTTCGTATGAATTTTCGAGCATCCACGGACCATACTGAGGGTAACACAAACATTTGCAAGCGATTTTATGGACTCTGGAGTTGAAGATCCGTCTTCGTATGAATTTTCGAGCAAATACAAACGAAACTGAAGGTACAAGAGACATTTGCAAGCGCTTTTATGGACTCTGGAGTTGAAGATCCGTCTTCGTATGAATTTTCGAGCAAATACAAACGAAACTGAAGGTACAAGAGACATTTGCAAGCGCCTTTATGGACTCTGGAGTTGAAGATCCGTCTTCGTATGAATTTTCGAGCAACTACAAACCAAACTGAGGGTACGAGAGACATTTGCAAGCGCCTTCATGGACCCTGGAGTTGAAGATCCGTCCTCGTATGAATTTTCGAGCAAATACAAACGAAACTGAAGGTACAAGAGACATTTGCAAGCGCCATTATGGACTCTGGAGTTGAAGATCCGTCTTCGTATGAATTTTCGAGCAACTACAAACGAAACTGAAGGTACAAGAGACATTTGCAAGCGCTTTTCTGGACTCTGGAGTTGAAGATCCGTCTTCGTATGAATTTTCGAGCAACTACGAACCAAACTGAGGTTACGAGAGACATTTGCAAGCGCCTTTATGGACTCTGGAGTTGAAGATCCGTCTTCGTATGAATTTTCGAGCAAATACAAACGGAACTGAAGGTACGAGAGACATTTGCAAGCGCCTTTATGGACTCCGGAGTTGAAGATCCGTCTTCGTATGAATTTTCGAGCAACTACAAACGAAACTGAGGGTACGAGAGACATTTGCAAGCGCCTTTATGGACTCCGAAGTTGAAGATCCGTCTTCGTATGAATTTTCGAGCATCCACGAACGATACTGAGGGTAACACAAACATTTGCAAGCGATTTTATGGACTCTGGAGTTGAAGATCCGTCTTCGTATGAATTTTCGAGCATCCACGAACGATACTGAGGGTGACACAAACATTTGCAAGCGATTTTATGGACTCTGGAGTTGAAGATCCGTCTTCGTATGAATTTTCGAGCAAATACAAACGAAACTGAAGGTACAAAAGACATTTGCAAGCGCCTTTATGGACTCTGGAGTTGAAGATCCGTCTTCGTATGAATTTTCGAGCATCCACGGACCATACTGAGGGTAACACAAACATTTGCAAGCGATTTTATGGACTCTGGAGTTGAAGATCCGTCTTCGTATGAATTTTCGAGCAAATACAAACGAAACTGAAGGTACAAGAGACATTTGCAAGCGCTTTTATGGACTCTGGAGTTGAAGATCCGTCTTCGTATGAATTTTCGAGCAAATACAAACGAAACTGAAGGTACAAGAGACATTTGCAAGCGCCTTTATGGACTCTGGAGTTGAAGATCCGTCTTCGTATGAATTTTCGAGCAACTACAAACCAAACTGAGGGTACGAGAGACATTTGCAAGCGCCTTCATGGACCCTGGAGTTGAAGATCCGTCCTCGTATGAATTTTCGAGCAAATACAAACGAAACTGAAGGTACAAGAGACATTTGCAAGCGCCATTATGGACTCTGGAGTTGAAGATCCGTCTTCGTATGAATTTTCGAGCAACTACAAACGAAACTGAAGGTACAAGAGACATTTGCAAGCGCTTTTCTGGACTCTGGAGTTGAAGATCCGTCTTCGTATGAATTTTCGAGCAACTACGAACCAAACTGAGGTTACGAGAGACATTTGCAAGCGCCTTTATGGACTCTGGAGTTGAAGATCCGTCTTCGTATGAATTTTCGAGCAAATACAAACGGAACTGAAGGTACGAGAGACATTTGCAAGCGCCTTTATGGACTCCGGAGTTGAAGATCCGTCTTCGTATGAATTTTCGAGCAACTACAAACGAAACTGAGGGTACGAGAGACATTTGCAAGCGCCTTTATGGACTCCGAAGTTGAAGATCCGTCTTCGTATGAATTTTCGAGCATCCACGAACGATACTGAGGGTAACACAAACATTTGCAAGCGATTTTATGGACTCTGGAGTTGAAGATCCGTCTTCGTATGAATTTTCGAGCATCCACGAACGATACTGAGGGTGACACAAACATTTGCAAGCGATTTTATGGACTCTGGAGTTGAAGATCCGTCTTCGTATGAATTTTCGAGCAAATACAAACGAAACTGAAGGTACAAAAGACATTTGCAAGCGCCTTTATGGACTCTGGAGTTGAAGATCCGTCTTCGTATGAATTTTCGAGCATCCACGGACCATACTGAGGGTAACACAAACATTTGCAAGCGATTTTATGGACTCTGGAGTTGAAGATCCGTCTTCGTATGAATTTTCGAGCAAATACAAACGAAACTGAAGGTACAGGAGACATTTGCAAGCGCCTTTATGGACTCTGGAGTCGAAGATCCGTCTTCGTATGAATTTTCGAGCAACTACAAACCAAACTGAGGGTACGAGAGACATTTGCAAGCGCCTTCATGGACTCTGGAGTCGAAGATCCGTCCTCGTATGAATTTTCGAGCAAATACAAACGAAACTGAAGGTACAAGAGACATTTGCAAGCGCCATTATGGACTCTGGAGTTGAAGATCCGTCTCCGTATGAATTTTCGAGCAAATACAAACGAAACTGAAGGTACAAGAGACATTTGCAAGCGCTTTTACGGACTCTGGAGTTGAAGATCCGTCTTCGTATGAATTTTCGAGCAAATACAAACGAAACTGAAGGTACTAGAGACATTTGCAAGCGCCTTTATGGACTCTGGAGTTGAAGATCCGTCTTCGTATGAATTTTCGAGCAACTACAAACCAAACTGAGGGTACGAGAGACATTTGCAAGCGCCTTTATGGACTCTGGAGTTGAAGATCCGTCTTCGTATGAATTTTCGAGCGACTACAAACCAAACTGAGGGTACGAGAGACATTTGCAAGCGCCTTTATGGACTCTGGAGTTGAAGATCCGTCTTCGTATGAATTTTCGAGCAACTACAAACCAAACTGAGGGTACGAGAGACATTTGCAAGCGCCTTTATGGACTCTGGAGTTGAAGATCCGTCTTCGTATGAATTTTCGAGCATCCACGAACGATACTGAGGGTGACACGAACATTTGCAAGCGATTTTATGGACTCTGGAGTTGAAAATCCGTCTTCGTATGAATTTTCGAGCAAATACAAACGAAACTGAAGGTACAAGAGACATTTGCAAGCGCTTCTATGGACTCTGGAGTTGGAGATCCGTCTTCGTATGAATTTTCGAGCAAATACAAACGAAACTGAAGGTACAAGAGACATTTGCAAGCGCCGTTATGGACTCTGGAGTTGAAGATCCGTCTTCGTATGAATTTTCGAGCAACTACAAACCAAACTGAGGGTACGAGAGACATTTGCAAGCGCCTTCATGGACCCTGGAGTTGAAGATCCGTCCTCGTATGAATTTTCGAGCAAATACAAACGAAACTGAAGGTACAAGAGACATTTGCAAGCGCCATTATGGACTCTGGAGTTGAAGATCCGTCTTCGTATGAATTTTCGAGCAACTACAAACGAAACTGAAGGTACAAGAGACATTTGCAAGCGCTTTTCTGGACTCTGGAGTTGAAGATCCGTCTTCGTATGAATTTTCGAGCAACTACGAACCAAACTGAGGTTACGAGAGACATTTGCAAGCGCCTTTATGGACTCTGGAGTTGAAGATCCGTCTTCGTATGAATTTTCGAGCAAATACAAACGGAACTGAAGGTACGAGAGACATTTGCAAGCGCCTTTATGGACTCTGGAGTTGAAGATCCGTCTTCGTATGAATTTTCGAGCATCCACGGACCATACTGAGGGTAAATCAAACATTTGCAAGCGATTTTATGGACTCTGGAGTTGAAGATCCGTCTTCGTATGAATTTTCGAGCAAATACAAACGAAACTGAAGGTACTAAAGACATTTGCAAGCGCCTTTATGGACTCTGGAGTTGAAGATCCGTCTTCGTATGAATTTTCGAGCAACTACAAACCAAACTGAGGGTACGAGAGACATTTGCAAGCGCCTTTATGGACTCTGGAGTTGAAGATCCGTCTTCGTATGAATTTTCGAGCAACTACAAACCAAACTGAGGGTACGAGAGACTTCTGCAAGCGCCTTTATGGACTCTGGAGTTGAAGATCCGTCTTCGTATGAATTTTCGAGCAACTACAAACGAAACTGAGGGTACGAGAGACATTTGCGAGCGCCTTTATGGACTCTGGGGTTGAAGATCCGTCTTCGTATGAATTTTTGAGCAAATACAAACGAAACTGAAGGTACAAGAGACATTTGCAAGCGCCTTTATGGACTCTGGAGTTGAAGATCCGTCTTCGTATGAATTTTCGTGCAACTACAAACGAAACTGAGGGTACGAGAGACATTTGCGAGCGCCTGTATGGACTCTGGGGTTGAAGATCCGTCTTCGTATGAATTTTCGAGCAACTACAAACCAAACTGAGGGTACAAGAGACATTTGCAAGCGCCTTTATGGACTCTGGGGTTGAAGATCCGTCTTCGTATGAATTTTCGAGCAAATTCAAACGAAACTGAAGGTACAAGAGACATTTGCAAGCGCCTTTATGGACTCTGGATTTGAAGATCCGTCTTCGTATGAATTTTCGTGCAACTACAAACGAAACTGAGGGTACGAGAGACATTTGCGAGCGCCTGTATGGACTCTGGAGTTGAAGATCCGTCTTCGTATGAATTTTCGAGCATCCACGAACGATACTGAGGGTAACACAAACATTTGCAAGCGATTTTATGGACTCTGGAGTTGAAGATCCGTCTTCGTATGAATTTTCGAGCATCCACGAACGATACTGAGGGTAACACAAACATTTGCAAGTGATTTTATGGACTCTGGAGTTGAAAATCCGTCTTCGTATGAATTTTCGAGGAAATACAAACGAAACTGAAGGTACAAGAGACATTTGCAAGCGCTTTTATGGACTCTGGAGTTGAAGATCCGTCTTCGTATGAATTTTCGAGCAAATACAAACGAAACTGAAGGTACAAGAGACATTTGCAAGCGCCTTTACGGACTCTGGAGTTGAAGATCCGTCTTCGTATGAATTTTCGAGCAAATACAAACGAAACTGAAGGTACAAGAGACATTTGCAAGCGCCTTTATGGACTCTGGAGTTGAAGATCCGTCTTCGTATGAATTTTCGAGCAAATACAAACGAAACTGAAGGTACAAGAGACATTTGCAAGCGCTTTCATGGACTCTGGAGTTGAAGATCCGTCTTCGTATGAATTTTCGAGCAAATACAAACGAAACTGAAGGTACAAGAGACATTTGCAAGCGCCTTTATGGACTCTGGAGTTGAAGATCTGTCGTCGTATGAATTTTCGAGCAACTACAAACCAATTTGAGGGTACGAGAGACATTTGCAAGCGCCTTCATGGACTCTGGAGTTGAAGATCCGTCCTCGTATGAATTTTCGAGCAAATACAAACGAAACTGAAGGTACAAGAGACATTTGCAAGCGCCATTATGGACTCTGGAGTTGAAGATCCGTCTTCGTATGAATTTTCGAGCAACTACAAACGAAACTGAAGGTACAAGAGACATTTGCAAGCGCTTTTCTGGACTCTGGAGTTGAAGATCCGTCTTCGTATGAATTTTCGAGCAACTACGAACCAAACTGAGGGTACGAGAGACATTTGCAAGCGCCTTTATGGACTCTGGAGTTGAAGATCCGTCTTCGTATGAATTTTCGAGCAAATACAAACGGAACTGAAGGTACGAGAGACATTTGCAAGCGCCTTTATGGACTCCGGAGTTGAAGATCCGTCTTCGTATGAATTTTCGAGCTACTACAAACGAAACTGAGGGTACGAGAGACATTTGCAAGCGCCTTTATGGACTCCGAAGTTGAAGATCCGTCTTCGTATGAATTTTCGAGCATCCACGAACGATACTGAGGGTAACACAAACATTTGCAAGCGCCATTATGGACTCTGGAGTTGAAAATCCGTCTTCGTATGAATTTTCGAGGAAATACAAACGAAACTGAAGGTACAAGAGACATTTGCAAGCGCTTTTATGGACTCTGGAGTTGAAGATCCGTCTTCGTATGAATTTTCTAGCAAATACAAACGAAACTGAAGGTACAAGAGACATTTGCAAGCGCCTTTACGGACTCTGGAGTTGAAGATCCGTCTTCGTATGAATTTTCGAGCACATACAAACGAAACTGAAGGTACAAGAGACATTTGCAAGCGCCTTTATGGACTCTGGAGTTGAAGATCCGTCTTCGTATGAAGTTTCGAGCAAATACAAACGAAACTGAAGGTACAAGAGACATTTGCAAGCGCCTTTATGGACTCTGGAGTTGAAGATCTGTCTTCGTATGAATTTTCGAGCAACTACAAACCAATTTGAGGGTACGAGAGACATTTGCAAGCGCCTTCATGGACTCTGGAGTTGAAGATCCGTCCTCGTATGAATTTTCGAGCAAATACAAACGAAACTGAAGGTACAAGAGACATTTGCCAGCGCCATTATGGACTCTGGAGTTGAAGATCCGTCTTCGTATGAATTTTCGAGCAACTACAAACGAAACTGAAGGTACAAGAGACATTTGCAAGCGCCTTTATGGACTCTGGAGTTGAAGATCCGTCTTCGTATGAATTTTCGAGCAAATACAAACGGAACTGAAGGTACGAGAGACATTTGCAAGCGCCTTTATGGACTCCGGAGTTGAAGATCCGTCTTCGTATGAATTTTCGAGCTACTACAAACGAAACTGAGGGTACGAGAGACATTTGCAAGCGCCTTTATGGACTCCGAAGTTGAAGATCCGTCTTCGTATGAATTTTCGAGCATCCACGAACGATACTGAGGGTAACACAAACATTTGCAAGCGCCATTATGGACTCTGGAGTTGAAAATCCGTCTTCGTATGAATTTTCGAGGAAATACAAACGAAACTGAAGGTACAAGAGACATTTGCAAGCGCTTTTCTGGACTCTGGAGTTGAAGATCCGTCTTCGTATGAATTTTCGAGCATCCACGAACGATACTGAGGGTAACACAAACATTTGCAAGCGATTTTATGGACTCCGGAGTCGAAGATCCGTCTTCGTATGAATTTTCGAGCATCCACGAACGATACTGAGGGTAACACAAACTTTTGCAGGCGATTTTATGAACTCTGGAGTTAAAGATCCGTCTTCGTATGAATTTTCAAGCAAATACAAACGAAACTGAAGGTACAAGAGACATTTGCAAGCGCTTTTATGGACTCTGGAGTTGAAGATCCGTCTTCGTATGAATTTTCGAGCAAATACAAACGAAACTGAAGGTACAAGAGACATTTGCAAGCGCCTTTATGGACTCTGGAGTTGAAGATCCGTCTTCGTATGAATTTTCGAACAACTACAAACCAAACTGAGGGTACGAGAGACATTTGCAAGCGCCTTTATGGACTCTGGAGTTGAAGATCCGTCTTCGTATGAATTTTCGAGCGACTACAAACCAAACTGAGGGTACGAGAGACATTTGCAAGCGCCTTTATGGACTCTGGAGTTGAAGATCCGTCTTCGTATGAATTTTCGAGCAGCTACAAACCAAACTGAGGGTACGAGAGACATTTGCAAGCGCCTTCATGGACTCTGGAGTTGAAGATCCGTCCTCGTATGAATTTTCGAGCAAATACAAACGAAACTGAAGGTACAAGAGACATTTGCAAGCGCCATTATGGACTCTGGAGTTGAAGATCCGTCTTCGTATGAATTTTCGAGCAACTACAAACGAAACTGAAGGTACAAGAGACATTTGCAAGCGCTTTTCTGGACTCTGGAGTTGGAGATCCGTCTTCGTATGAATTTTCGAGCAACTACAAACCAAACTGAGGGTACGAGAGACATTTGCAAGCGCCTTTGTGGACTCCGGAGTTGAAGATCCGTCTTCGTATGTATTTTCGAGCATCCACGAACGATACTGAGGGTAACACAAACATTTGCAAGCGATTTTATGGACTCTGGAGTTGAAGATCCGTCTTCGTATGAATTTTCGAGCATCCACGAACGATACTGAGGGTGACACAAACATTTGCAAGCGATTTTATGGACTCTGGAGTTGAAAATCCGTCTTCGTATGAATTTTCGAACAAATACAAACGACACTGAAGGTACAAGAGACATTTGCAAGCGCTTTTATGGACTCTGGAGTTGAAGATCCGTCTTCGTATGAATTTTCGAGCAAATACAAACGAAACTGAAGGTACAAGAGACATTTGCAAGCGCCTTTATGGACTCTGGAGTTGAAGATCCGTCTTCGTATGAATTTTCGAGCAACTACAAACGAAACTGAGGGTACGAGAGACATTTGCAAGCGCCTTTATGGACTCCGGAGTTGAGGATCCGTCTTCGTATGAATTTTCGAGCATCCACGAACGATACTGAGGGTAACACAAACATTTGCAAGCGATTTTATGGACTCTGGAGTTGAAGATCCGTCTTCGTATGAATTTTCGAGCATCCACGAACGATACTGAGGGTGACACAAACATTTGCAAGCGATTTTATGGACTCTGGAGTTGAAAATCCGTCTTCGTATGAATTTTCGAGCAAATACAAACGACACTGAAGGTACAAGAGACATTTGCAAGCGCTTTTATGGACTCTCGAGTTGAAGATTCGTCTTCGTATGAATTTTCGAGCAAATACAAACGAAACTGAAGGTACAAGAGACATTTGCAAGCGCCTTTATGGACTCCGAAGTTGAAGATCCGTCTTCGTATGAATTTTCGAGCATCCACGAACGATACTGAGGGTAACACAAACTTTTGCAAGCGATTTTATGAACTCTGGAGTTGAAGATCCGTCTTCGTATGAATTTTCGAGCAAATACAAACGAAACTGAAGGTACAAGAGACATTTGCAAGCGCTTTTATGGACTCTGGAGTTGAAGATCCGTCTTCGTATGAATTTTCGAGCAAATACAAACGAAACCGAAGGTACAAGAGACATTTGCAAGCGCCTTTATGGACTCTGGAGTTGAAGATCCGTCTTCGTATGAATTTTCGAGCAACTACAAACCAAACTGAGGGTACGAGAGACATTTGCAAGCGCCATTATGGACTCTGGAGTTTAAGATCCGTCTTCGTATGAATTTTCGAGCGACTACAAACCAAACTGAGGGTACGAGAGACATTTGCAAGCGCCTTTATGGACTCTGGAGTTGAAGATCCGTCTTCGTATGAATTTTCGAGCAACTACAAACCAAACTGAGGGTACGAGAGACATTTGCAAGCGCCTTCATGGACTCTGGAGTTGAAGATCCGTCCTCGTATGAATTTTCGAGCAAATACAAACGAAACTGATGGTACAAGAGACATTTGCAAGCGCCATTATGGACTCTGGAGTTGAAGATCCGTCTTCGTATGAATTTTCGAGCAACTACAAACGAAACTGAAGGTACAAGAGACATTTGCAAGCGCTTTTCTGGACTCTGGAGTTGGAGATCCGTCTTCGTATGAATTTTCGAGCATCTACAAACCAAACTGAGGGTACGAGAGACATTTGCAAGCGCCTTTATGGACTCTGGAGTTGAAGATCCGTCTTCGTATGAATTTTCGAGCAACTACAAACGAAACTGAGGGTACGAGAGACATTTGCAAGCGCCTTTATGGACTCCGGAGTTGAAGATCCGTCTTCGTATGAATTTTCGAGCATCCACGAACGATACTGAGGGTAACACAAACATTTGCAAGCGATTTTATGGACTCTGGAGTTGAAGATCCGTCTTCGTATGAATTTTCGAGCATCCACGAACGATACTGAGGGTGACACAAACATTTGCAAGCGATTTTATGGACTCTGGAGTTGAAAATCCGTCTTCGTATGAATTTTCGAGCAAACACAAACGACACTGAAGGTACAAGAGACATTTGCAAGCGCTTTTATGGACTCTGGAGTTGAAGATCCGTCTTCGTATGAATTTTCGAGCAAATACAAACGAAACTGAAGGTACAAGAGACATTTGCAAGCGCCTTTATGGACTCTGGAGTTGAAGATCCGTCTTCGTATGAATTTTCGAGCAAATACAAACGAAACTGAAGGTACAAGAGACATTTGCAAGCGCTTCTATGAAATCTGGAGTTGAAGATCCGTCTTCGTATGAATTTTCGAGCAAATACAAACGAAACTGAAGGTACAAGAGACATTTGCAAGCGCCTTTATGGACTCTGGAGTTGAAGATCCGTCTTCGTATGAATTTTCGAGCAACTACAAACCAAACTGAGGGTACGAGAGACATTTGCAAGCGCCTTTATGGACTCTGGAGTTGAAGGTCCGTCTTCGTATGAATTTTCGAGCAACTACAAACCAAACTGAGAGTACGAGAGACATTTGCAAGCGCCTTCATGGACTCTGGAGTTGAAGATCCGTCCTCGTATGAATTTTCGAGCAAATACAAACGAAACTGAAGGTACAAGAGACATTTGCAAGCGCCATTATGGACTCTGGAGTTGAAGATCCGTCTTCGTATGAATTTTCGAGCAACTACAAACGAAACTGAAGGTACAAGAGACATTTGCAAGCGCTTTTCTGGACTCTGGAGTTGAAGATCCCTCTTCGTATGAATTTTCGAGCAACTACGAACCAAACTGAAGGTACAAGAGACATTTGCAAGCGCTTCTATGGACTCTGGAGTTGAAGATCCGTCTTCGTATGAATTTTCGAGCAAATACAAACGAAACTGAAGGTACAAGAGACATTTGCAAGCGCCTTTATGGACTCTGGAGTTGAAGATCCGTCTTCGTATGAATTTTCGAGCAACTACAAACGAAACTGAGGGTACGAGAGACATTTGCAAGCGCCTTTATGGACTCCGAAGTTGAAGATCCGTCTTCGTATGAATTTTCGAGCATCCACGAACGATACTGAGGGTAACACAAACATTTGCAAGCGATTTTATGGACTCTGGAGTTGAAGATCCGTATTCGTATGAATTTTCGAGCAAATACAAACGAAACTGAAGGTACAAGAGACATTTGCAAGCGCCTTCATGGACTCTGGAGTTGAAGATCCGTCTTCGTATGAATTTTCGAGCAAATACAAACCGAACTGAAGGTACGAGAGACATTTGCAAGCGCCTTTATGGACTCTGGAGTTGAAGATCCGTATTCGTATGAATTTTCGAGCAAATACAAACGAAACTGAAGGTACAGGAGACATTTGCAAGCGCCTTTACGGACTCTGGAGTTGAAGATCCGTCTTCGTATGAATTTTCGAGCAAATACAAACGAAACTGAAGGTACAAGAGACATTTGCAAGCGCCTTTATGGACTCTGGAGTTGAAGATCCGTCTTCGTGTGAATTTTCGAGCATCCACGAACGATACTGAATGTAACACAAACGTTTGCAAGCGATTTATGGACTCTGGAGTTGAAGATCCGTCTTCGTATGAATTTTCGAGAAAATACAAACGAAACTGAAGGTACAAGAGACATTTGCAAGCGCTTTTATGGACTCTGGAGTTGAAGATCCGTCTTCGTATGAATTTTCGAGCAAATACAAACGAAACTGAAGGTACAAGAGACATTTGCAAGCGCCTTTATGGACTCTGGAGTCGAAGATCCGTCTTCGTATGAATTTTCGAGCAACTACAAACCAAACTGAGGGTACGAGAGACATTTGCAAGAGCCTTCATGGACTCTGGAGTTGAAGATCCGTCCTCGTATGAATTTTCGAGCAAATGCAAACGAAACTGAAGGTACAAGAGACATTTGCAAGCGCTTTTATGGACTCTGGAGTTGAAGATCCGTCTTTGTATGAATTTTCGAGCAAATACAAACGAAACTGAAGGTACAAGAGACATTTGCAAGCGCCTTTATGGACTCCGAAGTTGAAGATCCGTCTTCGTATGAATTTTCGAGCATCCACGAACGATACTGAGGGTAACACAAACATTTGCAAGCGATTTTATGGACTCCGGAGTTGAAGATCCGTCTTCGTATGAATTTTCGAGCATCCACGAACGATACTGAGGGTAACACAAACTTTTGCAAGCGATTTTATGAACTCTGGAGTTAAAGATCCGTCTTCGTATGAATTTTCGAGCAAATACAAACGAAACTGAAGGTACAAGAGACATTTGCAAGCGCTTTTATGGACTCTGGAGTTGAAGATCCGTCTTCGTATGAATTTTCGAGCAAATACAAACGAAACTGAAGGTACAAGAGACATTTGCAAGCGCCTTTATGGACTCTGGAGTTGAAGATCCGTCTTCGTATGAATTTTCGAGCAACTACAAACCAAACTGAGGGTACGAGAGACATTTGCAAGCGCCTTCATGGACTCTGGAGTTGAAGATCCGTCCTCGTATGAATTTTCGAGCAAATACAAACGAAACTGAAGGTACAAGAGACATTTGCAAGCGCCATTATGGACTCTGGAGTTGAAGATCCGTCTTCGTATGAATTTTCGAGCAACTACAAACGAAACTGAAGGTACAAGAGACATTTGCAAGCGCTTTTCTGGACTCTGGAGTTGGAGATCCGTCTTCGTATGAATTTTCAAGCAACTACAAACCAAACTGAGGGTACGAGAGACATTTGCAAGCGCCTTCATGGACTCTGGAGTTGAAGATCCGTCTTCGTATGAATTTTCGAGCAACTACAAACGAAACTGAGGGTACGAGAGACATTTGCAAGCGCCTTTATGGACTCCGGAGTTGAGGATCCGTCTTCGTATGAATTTTCGAGCATCCACGAACGATACTGAGGGTAACACAAACATTTGCAAGCGATTTTATGGACTCTGGAGTTGAAGATCCGTCTTCGTATGAATTTTCGAGCAAATACAAACGAAACTGAAGGTACAAGAGACATTTGCAAGCGCTTTTATGGACTCTGGAGTTGAAGATCCGTCTTCGTATGAATTTTCGAGCAAATACAAACGAAACTGAAGGTACAAGAGACATTTGCAAGCGCCTTTATGGACTCTGGAGTTGAAGATCCGTCTTCGTATGAATTTTCGAGCAAATACAAACGAAACTGAAGGTACAAGAGACATTTGCAAGCGCCTTTATGAACTCTGGAGTTGAAGATCCGTCTTCGTATGAATTTTCGAGCAAATACAAACGGAACTGAAGGTACGAGAGACATTTGCAAGCGCCTTTATGGACTCTGGAGTTGAAGATCCGTATTCGTATGAATTTTCGAGCAAATACAAACGAAACTGAAGGTACAAGAGCCATTTGCAAGCGCCTTTATGGACTCTGGAGTTGAAGATCCGTATTCGTATGAATTTTCGAGCAAATACAAACGAAACTGAAGGTACAAGAGACATTTGCAAGCGCCTTTACGGACTCTGGAGTTGAAGATCCGTCTTCGTATGAATTTTCGAGCAAATACAAACGAAACTGAAGGTACAAGAGACATTTGCAAGCGCCTTTATGGACTCTGGAGTTGAAGATCCGTCTTCGTGTGAATTTTCGAGCATCCACGAACGATACTGAATGTAACACAAACGTTTGCAAGCGATTTTATGGACTCTGGAGTTGAAGATCCGTCTTCGTATGAATTTTCGAGAAAATACAAACGAAACTGAAGGTACAAGAGACATTTGCAAGCGCTTTTATGGACTCTGGAGTTGAAGATCCGTCTTCGTATGAATTTTCGAGCAAATACAAACGAAACTGAAGGTACAAGAGACATTTGCAAGCGCCTTTATGGACTCTGGAGTCGAAGATCCGTCTTCGTATGAATTTTCGAGCAACTACAAACCAAACTGAGGGTACGAGAGACATTTGCAAGAGCCTTCATGGACTCTGGAGTTGAAGATCCGTCCTCGTATGAATTTTCGAGCAAATGCAAACGAAACTGAAGGTACAAGAGACATTTGCAAGCGCTTTTATGGACTCTGGAGTTGAAGATCCGTCTTTGTATGAATTTTCGAGCAAATACAAACGAAACTGAAGGTACAAGAGACATTTGCAAGCGCCTTTATGGACTCCGAAGTTGAAGATCCGTCTTCGTATGAATTTTCGAGCATCCACGAACGATACTGAGGGTAACACAAACATTTGCAAGCGATTTTATGGACTCCGGAGTTGAAGATCCGTCTTCGTATGAATTTTCGAGCATCCACGAACGATACTGAGGGTAAGACAAACTTTTGCAAGCGATTTTATGAACTCTGGAGTTAAAGATCCGTCTTCGTATGAATTTTCGAGCAAATACAAACGAAACTGAAGGTACAAGAGACATTTGCAAGCGCTTTTATGGACTCTGGAGTTGAAGATCCGTCTTCGTATGAATTTTCGAGCAAATACAAACGAAACTGAAGGTACAAGAGACATTTGCAAGCGCCTTTATGGACTCTGGAGTTGAAGATCCGTCTTCGTATGAATTTTCGAGCAACTACAAACCAAACTGAGGGTACGAGAGACATTTGCAAGCGCCTTCATGGACTCTGGAGTTGAAGATCCGTCCTCGTATGAATTTTCGAGCAAATACAAACGAAACTGAAGGTACAAGAGACATTTGCAAGCGCCATTATGGACTCTGGAGTTGAAGATCCGTCTTCGTATGAATTTTCGAGCAACTACAAACGAAACTGAAGGTACAAGAGACATTTGCAAGCGCTTTTCTGGACTCTGGAGTTGGAGATCCGTCTTCGTATGAATTTTCAAGCAACTACAAACCAAACTGAGGGTACGAGAGACATTTGCAAGCGCCTTCATGGACTCTGGAGTTGAAGATCCGTCTTCGTATGAATTTTCGAGCAACTACAAACGAAACTGAGGGTACGAGAGACATTTGCAAGCGCCTTTATGGACTCCGGAGTTGAGGATCCGTCTTCGTATGAATTTTCGAGCATCCACGAACGATACTGAGGGTAACACAAACATTTGCAAGCGATTTTATGGACTCTGGAGTTGAAGATCCGTCTTCGTATGAATTTTCGAGCAAATACAAACGAAACTGAAGGTACAAGAGACATTTGCAAGCGCTTTTATGGACTCTGGAGTTGAAGATCCGTCTTCGTATGAATTTTCGAGCAAATACAAACGAAACTGAAGGTACAAGAGACATTTGCAAGCGCCTTTATGGACTCTGGAGTTGAAGATCCGTCTTCGTATGAATTTTCGAGCAAATACAAACGAAACTGAAGGTACAAGAGACATTTGCAAGCGCCTTTATGAACTCTGGAGTTGAAGATCCGTCTTCGTATGAATTTTCGAGCAAATACAAACGGAACTGAAGGTACGAGAGACATTTGCAAGCGCCTTTATGGACTCTGGAGTTGAAGATCCGTATTCGTATGAATTTTCGAGCAAATACAAACGAAACTGAAGGTACAAGAGCCATTTGCAAGCGCCTTTATGGACTCTGGAGTTGAAGATCCGTATTCGTATGAATTTTCGAGCAAATACAAACGAAACTGAAGGTACAAGAGACATTTGCAAGCGCCTTTACGGACTCTGGACTTGAAGATCCGTCTTCGTATGAATTTTCGAGCAACTACAAACGAAACTGAAGGTACAAGAGACATTTGCAAGCGCTTTTCTGGACTCTGGAGTTGAAGATCCGTCTTCGTATGAATTTTCGAGCAACTACGAACCAAACTGAGGGTACGAGAGACATTTGCAAGCGCCTTTATGGACTCTGGAGTTGAAGATCCGTCTTCGTATGAATTTTCGAGCAAATACAAAAGGAACTGAAGGTACGAGAGACATTTGCAAGCGCCTTTATGGACTCCGGAGTTGAAGATCCGTCTTCGTATGAATTTTCGAGCAAATACAAACGGAAATGAAGGTACGAGAGACATTTGCAAGTGCCTTTATGGACTCCGGAGTTGAAGATCCGTCTTCGTATGAATTTTCGAGCAACTACAAACGAAACTGAGGGTACGAGAGACATTTGCAAGCGCCTTTATGGACTCCGAAGTTGAAGATCCGTCTTCGTATGAATTTTCGAGCATCCACGAACGATACTGAGGGTAACACAAACATTTGCAAGCGATTTTATGGACTCTGGAGTTGAAGATCCGTCTTCGTATGAATTTTCGAGCAACTACAAACCAAACTGAGGGTACGAGAGACATTTGCAAGCGCCTTTATGGACTCTGGAGTTGAAGATCCGTCTTCGTATGAATTTTCGAGCAACTACAAACCAAACTGAGGGTACGAGAGACATTTGCAAGCGCCTTCATGGACTCTGGAGTTGAAGATCCGTCCTCGTATGAATTTTCGAGCAAATACAAACGAAACTGATGGTACAAGAGACATTTGCAAGCGCCATTATGGACTCTGGAGTTGAAGATCCGTCTTCGTATGAATTTTCGAGCAACTACAAACGAAACTGAAGGTACAAGAGACATTTGCAAGCGCTTTTCTGGACTCTGGAGTTGGAGATCCGTCTTCGTATGAATTTTCGAGCATCTACAAACCAAACTGAGGGTACGAGAGACATTTGCAAGCGCCTTTATGGACTCTGGAGTTGAAGATCCGTCTTCGTATGAATTTTCGAGCAACTACAAACGAAACTGAGGGTACGAGAGACATTTGCAAGCGCCTTTATGGACTCCGGAGTTGAAGATCCGTCTTCGTATGAATTTTCGAGCATCCACGAACGATACTGAGGGTAACACAAACATTTGCAAGCGATTTTATGGACTCTGGAGTTGAAGATCCGTCTTCGTATGAATTTTCGAGCATCCACGAACGATACTGAGGGTGACACAAACATTTGCAAGCGATTTTATGGACTCTGGAGTTGAAAATCCGTCTTCGTATGAATTTTCGAGCAAACACAAACGACACTGAAGGTACAAGAGACATTTGCAAGCGCTTTTATGGACTCTGGAGTTGAAGATCCGTCTTCGTATGAATTTTCGAGCAAATACAAACGAAACTGAAGGTACAAGAGACATTTGCAAGCGCCTTTATGGACTCTGGAGTTGAAGATCCGTCTTCGTATGAATTTTCGAGCAAATACAAACGAAACTGAAGGTACAAGAGACATTTGCAAGCGCTTCTATGAAATCTGGAGTTGAAGATCCGTCTTCGTATGAATTTTCGAGCAAATACAAACGAAACTGAAGGTACAAGAGACATTTGCAAGCGCCTTTATGGACTCTGGAGTTGAAGATCCGTCTTCGTATGAATTTTCGAGCAACTACAAACCAAACTGAGGGTACGAGAGACATTTGCAAGCGCCTTTATGGACTCTGGAGTTGAAGGTCCGTCTTCGTATGAATTTTCGAGCAACTACAAACCAAACTGAGAGTACGAGAGACATTTGCAAGCGCCTTCATGGACTCTGGAGTTGAAGATCCGTCCTCGTATGAATTTTCGAGCAAATACAAACGAAACTGAAGGTACAAGAGACATTTGCAAGCGCTTTTCTGGACTCTGGAGTTGAAGATCCCTCTTCGTATGAATTTTCGAGCAACTACGAACCAAACTGAAGGTACAAGAGACATTTGCAAGCGCTTCTATGGACTCTGGAGTTGAAGATCCGTCTTCGTATGAATTTTCGAGCAAATACAAACGAAACTGAAGGTACAAGAGACATTTGCAAGCGCCTTTATGGACTCTGGAGTTGAAGATCCGTCTTCGTATGAATTTTCGAGCAACTACAAACGAAACTGAGGGTACGAGAGACATTTGCAAGCGCCTTTATGGACTCCGAAGTTGAAGATCCGTCTTCGTATGAATTTTCGAGCATCCACGAACGATACTGAGGGTAACACAAACATTTGCAAGCGATTTTATGGACTCTGGAGTTGAAGATCCGTATTCGTATGAATTTTCGAGCAAATACAAACGAAACTGAAGGTACAAGAGACATTTGCAAGCGCCTTCATGGACTCTGGAGTTGAAGATCCGTCTTCGTATGAATTTTCGAGCAAATACAAACCGAACTGAAGGTACGAGAGACATTTGCAAGCGCCTTTATGGACTCTGGAGTTGAAGATCCGTATTCGTATGAATTTTCGAGCAAATACAAACGAAACTGAAGGTACAAGAGACATTTGCAAGCGCCTTTACGGACTCTGGAGTTGAAGATCCGTCTTCGTATGAATTTTCGAGCAAATACAAACGAAACTGAAGGTACAAGAGACATTTGCAAGCGCCTTTATGGACTCTGGAGTTGAAGATCCGTCTTCGTGTGAATTTTCGAGCATCCACGAACGATACTGAATGTAACACAAACGTTTGCAAGCGATTTTATGGACTCTGGAGTTGAAGATCCGTCTTCGTATGAATTTTCGAGAAAATACAAACGAAACTGAAGGTACAAGAGACATTTGCAAGCGCTTTTATGGACTCTGGAGTTGAAGATCCGTCTTCGTATGAATTTTCGAGCAAATACAAACGAAACTGAAGGTACAAGAGACATTTGCAAGCGCCTTTATGGACTCTGGAGTCGAAGATCCGTCTTCGTATGAATTTTCGAGCAACTACAAACCAAACTGAGGGTACGAGAGACATTTGCAAGAGCCTTCATGGACTCTGGAGTTGAAGATCCGTCCTCGTATGAATTTTCGAGCAAATGCAAACGAAACTGAAGGTACAAGAGACATTTGCAAGCGCTTTTATGGACTCTGGAGTTGAAGATCCGTCTTTGTATGAATTTTCGAGCAAATACAAACGAAACTGAAGGTACAAGAGACATTTGCAAGCGCCTTTATGGACTCCGAAGTTGAAGATCCGTCTTCGTATGAATTTTCGAGCATCCACGATCGATACTGAGGGTAACACAAACATTTGCAAGCGATTTTATGGACTCCGGAGTTGAAGATCCGTCTTCGTATGAATTTTCGAGCATCCACGAACGATACTGAGGGTAACACAAACTTTTGCAAGCGATTTTATGAACTCTGGAGTTAAAGATCCGTCTTCGTATGAATTTTCGAGCAAATACAAACGAAACTGAAGGTACAAGAGACATTTGCAAGCGCTTTTATGGACTCTGGAGTTGAAGATCCGTCTTCGTATGAATTTTCGAGCAAATACAAACGAAACTGAAGGTACAAGAGACATTTGCAAGCGCCTTTATGGACTCTGGAGTTGAAGATCCGTCTTCGTATGAATTTTCGAGCAACTACAAACCAAACTGAGGGTACGAGAGACATTTGCAAGCGCCTTCATGGACTCTGGAGTTGAAGATCCGTCCTCGTATGAATTTTCGAGCAAATACAAACGAAACTGAAGGTACAAGAGACATTTGCAAGCGCCATTATGGACTCTGGAGTTGAAGATCCGTCTTCGTATGAATTTTCGAGCAACTACAAACGAAACTGAAGGTACAAGAGACATTTGCAAGCGCTTTTCTGGACTCTGGAGTTGGAGATCCGTCTTCGTATGAATTTTCAAGCAACTACAAACCAAACTGAGGGTACGAGAGACATTTGCAAGCGCCTTCATGGACTCTGGAGTTGAAGATCCGTCTTCGTATGAATTTTCGAGCAACTACAAACGAAACTGAGGGTACGAGAGACATTTGCAAGCGCCTTTATGGACTCCGGAGTTGAGGATCCGTCTTCGTATGAATTTTCGAGCATCCACGAACGATACTGAGGGTAACACAAACATTTGCAAGCGATTTTATGGACTCTGGAGTTGAAGATCCGTCTTCGTATGAATTTTCGAGCAAATACAAACGAAACTGAAGGTACAAGAGACATTTGCAAGCGCTTTTATGGACTCTGGAGTTGAAGATCCGTCTTCGTATGAATTTTCGAGCAAATACAAACGAAACTGAAGGTACAAGAGACATTTGCAAGCGCCTTTATGGACTCTGGAGTTGAAGATCCGTCTTCGTATGAATTTTCGAGCAAATACAAACGAAACTGAAGGTACAAGAGACATTTGCAAGCGCCTTTATGAACTCTGGAGTTGAAGATCCGTCTTCGTATGAATTTTCGAGCAAATACAAACGGAACTGAAGGTACGAGAGACATTTGCAAGCGCCTTTATGGACTCTGGAGTTGAAGATCCGTATTCGTATGAATTTTCGAGCAAATACAAACGAAACTGAAGGTACAAGAGCCATTTGCAAGCGCCTTTATGGACTCTGGAGTTGAAGATCCGTATTCGTATGAATTTTCGAGCAAATACAAACGAAACTGAAGGTACAAGAGACATTTGCAAGCGCCTTTACGGACTCTGGAGTTGAAGATCCGTCTTCGTATGAATTTTCGAGCAAATACAAACGAAACTGAAGGTACAAGAGACATTTGCAAGCGCCTTTATGGACTCTGGAGTTGAAGATCCGTCTTCGTGTGAATTTTCGAGCATCCACGAACGATACTGAATGTAACACAAACGTTTGCAAGCGATTTTATGGACTCTGGAGTTGAAGATCCGTCTTCGTATGAATTTTCGAGAAAATACAAACGAAACTGAAGGTACAAGAGACATTTGCAAGCGCTTTTATGGACTCTGGAGTTGAAGATCCGTCTTCGTATGAATTTTCGAGCAAATACAAACGAAACTGAAGGTACAAGAGACATTTGCAAGCGCCTTTATGGACTCTGGAGTCGAAGATCCGTCTTCGTATGAATTTTCGAGCAACTACAAACCAAACTGAGGGTACGAGAGACATTTGCAAGAGCCTTCATGGACTCTGGAGTTGAAGATCCGTCCTCGTATGAATTTTCGAGCAAATGCAAACGAAACTGAAGGTACAAGAGACATTTGCAAGCGCTTTTATGGACTCTGGAGTTGAAGATCCGTCTTTGTATGAATTTTCGAGCAAATACAAACGAAACTGAAGGTACAAGAGACATTTGCAAGCGCCTTTATGGACTCCGAAGTTGAAGATCCGTCTTCGTATGAATTTTCGAGCATCCACGAACGATACTGAGGGTAACACAAACATTTGCAAGCGATTTTATGGACTCCGGAGTTGAAGATCCGTCTTCGTATGAATTTTCGAGCATCCACGAACGATACTGAGGGTAACACAAACTTTTGCAAGCGATTTTATGAACTCTGGAGTTAAAGATCCGTCTTCGTATGAATTTTCGAGCAAATACAAACGAAACTGAAGGTACAAGAGACATTTGCAAGCGCTTTTATGGACTCTGGAGTTGAAGATCCGTCTTCGTATGAATTTTCGAGCAAATACAAACGAAACTGAAGGTACAAGAGACATTTGCAAGCGCCTTTATGGACTCTGGAGTTGAAGATCCGTCTTCGTATGAATTTTCGAGCAACTACAAACCAAACTGAGGGTACGAGAGACATTTGCAAGCGCCTTCATGGACTCTGGAGTTGAAGATCCGTCCTCGTATGAATTTTCGAGCAAATACAAACGAAACTGAAGGTACAAGAGACATTTGCAAGCGCCATTATGGACTCTGGAGTTGAAGATCCGTCTTCGTATGAATTTTCGAGCAACTACAAACGAAACTGAAGGTACAAGAGACATTTGCAAGCGCTTTTCTGGACTCTGGAGTTGGAGATCCGTCTTCGTATGAATTTTCAAGCAACTACAAACCAAACTGAGGGTACGAGAGACATTTGCAAGCGCCTTCATGGACTCTGGAGTTGAAGATCCGTCTTCGTATGAATTTTCGAGCAACTACAAACGAAACTGAGGGTACGAGAGACATTTGCAAGCGCCTTTATGGACTCCGGAGTTGAGGATCCGTCTTCGTATGAATTTTCGAGCATCCACGAACGATACTGAGGGTAACACAAACATTTGCAAGCGATTTTATGGACTCTGGAGTTGAAGATCCGTCTTCGTATGAATTTTCGAGCAAATACAAACGAAACTGAAGGTACAAGAGACATTTGCAAGCGCTTTTATGGACTCTGGAGTTGAAGATCCGTCTTCGTATGAATTTTCGAGCAAATACAAACGAAACTGAAGGTACAAGAGACATTTGCAAGCGCCTTTATGGACTCTGGAGTTGAAGATCCGTCTTCGTATGAATTTTCGAGCAAATACAAACGAAACTGAAGGTACAAGAGACATTTGCAAGCGCCTTTATGAACTCTGGAGTTGAAGATCCGTCTTCGTATGAATTTTCGAGCAAATACAAACGGAACTGAAGGTACGAGAGACATTTGCAAGCGCCTTTATGGACTCTGGAGTTGAAGATCCGTATTCGTATGAATTTTCGAGCAAATACAAACGAAACTGAAGGTACAAGAGCCATTTGCAAGCGCCTTTATGGACTCTGGAGTTGAAGATCCGTATTCGTATGAATTTTCGAGCAAATACAAACGAAACTGAAGGTACAAGAGACATTTGCAAGCGCCTTTACGGACTCTGGACTTGAAGATCCGTCTTCGTATGAATTTTCGAGCAACTACAAACGAAACTGAAGGTACAAGAGACATTTGCAAGCGCTTTTCTGGACTCTGGAGTTGAAGATCCGTCTTCGTATGAATTTTCGAGCAACTACGAACCAAACTGAGGGTACGAGAGACATTTGCAAGCGCCTTTATGGACTCTGGAGTTGAAGATCCGTCTTCGTATGAATTTTCGAGCAAATACAAACGGAACTGAAGGTACGAGAGACATTTGCAAGCGCCTTTATGGACTCCGGAGTTGAAGATCCGTCTTCGTATGAATTTTCGAGCAAATACAAACGGAACTGAAGGTACGAGAGACATTTGCAAGTGCCTTTATGGACTCCGGAGTTGAAGATCCGTCTTCGTATGAATTTTCGAGCAACTACAAACGAAACTGAGGGTACGAGAGACATTTGCAAGCGCCTTTATGGACTCCGAAGTTGAAGATCCGTCTTCGTATGAATTTTCGAGCATCCACGAACGATACTGAGGGTAACACAAACATTTGCAAGCGATTTTATGGACTCTGGAGTTGAAGATCCGTCTTTGTATGAATTTTCGAGCAAATACAAACGGAACTGAAGGTACGAGAGACATTTGCAAGCGCCTTTATGGACTCTGGAGTTGAAGATCCGTATTCGTATGAATTTTCGAGCAAATACAAACGAAACTGAAGGTACAAGAGCCATTTGCAAGCGCCTTTATGGACTCTGGAGTTGAAGATCCGTATTCGTATGAATTTTCGAGCAAATACAAACGAAACTGAAGGTACAAGAGACATTTGCAAGCGCCTTTATGGACTCTGGAGTCGAAGATCCGTCTTCGTATGAATTTTCGAGCAACTACAAACCAAACTGAGGGTACGAGAGACATTTGCCAGCGCCTTCATGGACTCTGGAGTTGAAGATCCGTCCTCGTATGAATTTTCGAGCAAACACAAACGAAACTGAAGGTACAAGAGACATTTGCAATCGCCATTATGGACTCTGGAGTTGAAGATCCGTCTTCGTATGAATTTTCGAGCATCCACGAACGATACTGAGGGTAACACAAACATTTGCAAGCGATTTTATGGACTCCGGAGTTGAAGATCCGTCTTCGTATGAATTTTCGAGCATCCACGAACGATACTGAGGGTAACACAAGCTTTTGCAAGCGATTTTATGAACTCTGGAGTTGAAGATCCGTCTTCGTACGAATTTTCGAGCAAATACAAACGAAACTGAAGGTACAAGAGACATTTGCAAGCGCTTTTATGGACTCTGGAGTTGAAGATCCGTCTTCGTATGAATTTTCGAGCAAATACAAACGAAACTGAAGGTACAAGAGACATTTGCAAGCGCCTTTATGGACTCTGGAGTTGAAGATCCGTCTTCGTATGAATTTTCGAGCAACTACAAACCAAACTGAGGGTACGAGAGACATTTGCAAGCGCCTTTATGGACTCTGGAGTTGAAGATCCGTCTTCGTATGAATTTTCGAGCAACTACAAACCAAACTGAGGGTACGAGAGACATTTGCAAGCGCCTTCATGGACTCTGGAGTTGAAGATCCGTCCTCGTATGAATTTTCGAGCAAATACAAACGAAACTGAAGGTACAAGAGACATTTGCAAGCGCTTTTCTGGACTCTGGAGTTGGAGATCCGTCTTCGTATGAATTTTCGAGCAACTACAAACCAAACTGAGGGTACGAGAGACATTTGCAAGCGCCTTTATGGACTCCGGAGTTGAAGATCCGTCTTCGTATGAATTTTCGAGCATCCACGAACGATACTGAGGGTGACACAAACATTTGCAAGCGATTCTATGGACTCTGGAGTTGAAAATCCGTCTTCGTATGAATTTTCGAGCAAATACAAACGACACTGAAGGTACAAGAGACATTTGCAAGCGCTTTTATGGACTCTGGAGTTGAAGATCCGTCTTCGTATGAATTTTCGAGCAAATACAAACGAAACTGAAGGTACCAGAGACATTTGCAAGCGCCTTTATGGACTCTGGAGTTGAAGATCCGTCTTCGTATGAATTTTCGAGCAAATACAAACGAAACTGAAGGTACAAGAGACATTTGCAAGCGCTTTTATGGACTCTGGAATTGAAGATCCGTCTTCGTATGAATTTTCGAGCAAATACAAACGAAACTGAAGGTACAAGAGACATTTGCAAGCGCCTTTATGGACTCTGGAGTTGAAGATCCGTCTTCGTATGAATTTTCGAGCAAATACAAACGGAACTGAAGGTACGAGAGACATTTGCAAGTGCCTTTATGGACTCCGGAGTTGAAGATCCGTCTTCGTATGAATTTTCGAGCAACTACAAACGAAACTGAGGGTACGAGAGACATTTGCAAGCGCCTTTATGGACTCCGAAGTTGAAGATCCGTCTTCGTATGAATTTTCGAGCATCCACGAACGATACTGAGGGTAACACAAACATTTGCAAGCGATTTTATGGACTCTGGAGTTGAAGATCCGTCTTTGTATGAATTTTCGAGCAAATACAAACGGAACTGAAGGTACGAGAGACATTTGCAAGCGCCTTTATGGACTCTGGAGTTGAAGATCCGTATTCGTATGAATTTTCGAGCAAATACAAACGAAACTGAAGGTACAAGAGCCATTTGCAAGCGCCTTTATGGACTCTGGAGTTGAAGATCCGTATTCGTATGAATTTTCGAGCAAATACAAACGAAACTGAAGGTACAAGAGACATTTGCAAGCGCCTTTATGGACTCTGGAGTCGAAGATCCGTCTTCGTATGAATTTTCGAGCAACTACAAACCAAACTGAGGGTACGAGAGACATTTGCCAGCGCCTTCATGGACTCTGGAGTTGAAGATCCGTCCTCGTATGAATTTTCGAGCAAACACAAACGAAACTGAAGGTACAAGAGACACTTGCAATCGCCATTATGGACTCTGGAGTTGAAGATCCGTCTTCGTATGAATTTTCGAGCATCCACGAACGATACTGAGGGTGACACAAACATTTGCAAGCGATTTTATGGACTCTGGAGTTGAAAATCCGTCTTCGTATGAATTTTCGAGCAAATACAAACGACACTGAAGGTACAAGAGACATTTGCAAGCGCTTTTATGGACTCTGGAGTTGAAGATCCGTCTTCGTATGAATTTTCGAGCAAATACAAACGAAACTGAAGGTACAAGAGACATTTGCAAGCGCCTTAATGGACTCTGGAGTTGAAGATCCGTCTTCGTATGAATTTTCGAGCAAATACAAACGAAACTGAAGGTACAAGAGACATTTGCAAGCGCTTTTATGGACTCTGGAATTGAAGATCCGTCTTCGTATGAATTTTCGAGCAAATACAAACGAAACTGAAGGTACAAGAGACATTTGCAAGCGCCTTTATGGACTCTGGAGTTGAAGATCCGTCTTCGTATGAATTTTCGAGCAACTACAAACCAAACTGAGGGTACGAGAGACATTTGCAAGCGCCTTTATGGACTCTGGAGTTGAAGATCCGTCTTCGTATGAATTTTCGAGCGACTACAAACCAAACTGAGGCTACGAGAGACATTTGCAAGCGCCTTTATGGACTCTGGAGTTGAAGATCCGTCTTCGTATGAATTTTCGAGCAACTACAAACCAAACTGAGGGTACGAGAGACATTTGCAAGCGCCTTCATGGACTCTGGAGTTGAAGATCCGTCCTCGTATGAATTTTCGAGCGAATACGAACGAAACTGAAGGTACAAGATACATTTGCAAGCGCCATTATGGACTCTGGAGTTGAAGATCCGTCTTCGTATGAATTTTCGAGCAACTACAAACGAAACTGAAGGTACAATAGACATTTGCAAGCGCTTTTCTGGACTCTGGAGTTGAAGATCCGTCTTCGTATGAATTTTCGAGCAACTACAAACCAAACTGAGGGTACGAGAGACATTTGCAAGCGCCTTTATGGACTCTGGAGTTGAAGATCCGTCTTCGTATGAATTTTCGAGCAAATACAAACGGAACTGAAGGTACAAGAGACATTTGCAAGCGCCTTTATGGACTCTGGAGTTGAAGATCCGTCTTCGTATGAATTTTCGAGCAACTACAAACGAAACTGAGGGTACGAGAGACATTTGCAAGCGCCTTTATGGACTCCGGAGTTGAAGATCCGTCTTCGTATGAATTTTCGAGCATCCACGAACGATACTGAGGGTAACACAAACATTTGCAAGCGATTTTATGGACTCTGGAGTTGAAGATTCGTCTTCGTATGAATTTTCGAGCAAATACAAACGAAACTGAAGGTACAAAAGACATTTGCAAGCGCCTTTATGGACTCTGGAGTTGAAGATCCGTCTTCGTATGAATTTTCGAGCAAATACAAACGAAACTGAAGGTACAAGAGACATTTGCACGCGCTTTTACGTACTCTGGAGTTGAAGATCCGTCTTCGTATGAATTTTCGAGCATCCACGAACGATACTGAGGGTAACACAAACATTTGCAAGCGATTTTATGGACTCTGGAGTTGACGATCCGTCTTGGTATGAATTTTCGAGCAAATACAAACGAAACTAAAGGTACAAGAGACATTTGCAAGCGCTTTTATGGACTCTGGAGTTGAAGATCCGTCTTCGTATGAATTTTCGAGCAACTACAAACCAAACTGAGGGTACGAGAGACGTTTGCAATAGCGCCTTTATGGACTCTGGAGTTGAAGATCCGTCTTCGTATGAATTTTCGAGCATCCACGAACGATACTGAATGTAACACAAACGTTCGCAAGCGATTTTATGGACTCTGGAGTTGAAGATCCGTCTTCGTATGAATTTTCGAGCAAATACAAACGAAACTGAAGGTACAGGAGACATTTGCAAGCGCCTTCATGGACTCTGGAGTCGAAGATCCGTCCTCGTATGAATTTTCGAGCAAATACAAACGAAACTGAAGGTACAAGAGACATTTGCAAGCGCTTTTATGGACTCTGGAGTTGAAGATCCGTCTTCGTATGAATTTTCGAGCAAATACAAACGAAACTGAAGGTACCAGAGACATTTCCAAGCGCCTTTATGGACTCTGGAGTTGAAGATCCGTCTTCGTATGAATTTTCGAGCAAATACAAACGAAACTGAAGGTACAAGAGACATTTGCAAGCGCTTTTATGGACTCTGGAATTGAAGATCCGTCTTCGTATGAATTTTCGAGCAAATACAAACGAAACTGAAGGTACAAGAGACATTTGCAAGCGCCTTTATGGACTCTGGAGTTGAAGATCCGTCTTCGTATGAATTTTCGAGCAAATACAAACGGAACTGAAGGTACGAGAGACATTTGCAAGTGCCTTTATGGACTCCGGAGTTGAAGATCCGTCTTCGTATGAATTTTCGAGCAACTACAAACGAAACTGAGGGTACGAGAGACATTTGCAAGCGCCTTTATGGACTCCGAAGTTGAAGATCCGTCTTCGTATGAATTTTCGAGCATCCACGAACGATACTGAGGGTAACACAAACATTTGCAAGCGATTTTATGGACTCTGGAGTTGAAGATCCGTCTTTGTATGAATTTTCGAGCAAATACAAACGGAACTGAAGGTACGAGAGACATTTGCAAGCGCCTTTATGGACTCTGGAGTTGAAGATCCGTATTCGTATGAATTTTCGAGCAAATACAAACGAAACTGAAGGTACAAGAGCCATTTGCAAGCGCCTTTATGGACTCTGGAGTTGAAGATCCGTATTCGTATGAATTTTCGAGCAAATACAAACGAAACTGAAGGTACAAGAGACATTTGCAAGCGCCTTTATGGACTCTGGAGTCGAAGATCCGTCTTCGTATGAATTTTCGAGCAACTACAAACCAAACTGAGGGTACGAGAGACATTTGCCAGCGCCTTCATGGACTCTGGAGTTGAAGATCCGTCCTCGTATGAATTTTCGAGCAAACACAAACGAAACTGAAGGTACAAGAGACACTTGCAATCGCCATTATGGACTCTGGAGTTGAAGATCCGTCTTCGTATGAATTTTCGAGCATCCACGAACGATACTGAGGGTGACACAAACATTTGCAAGCGATTTTATGGACTCTGGAGTTGAAAATCCGTCTTCGTATGAATTTTCGAGCAAATACAAACGACACTGAAGGTACAAGAGACATTTGCAAGCGCTTTTATGGACTCTGGAGTTGAAGATCCGTCTTCGTATGAATTTTCGAGCAAATACAAACGAAACTGAAGGTACAAGAGACATTTGCAAGCGCCTTAATGGACTCTGGAGTTGAAGATCCGTCTTCGTATGAATTTTCGAGCAAATACAAACGAAACTGAAGGTACAAGAGACATTTGCAAGCGCTTTTATGGACTCTGGAATTGAAGATCCGTCTTCGTATGAATTTTCGAGCAAATACAAACGAAACTGAAGGTACAAGAGACATTTGCAAGCGCCTTTATGGACTCTGGAGTTGAAGATCCGTCTTCGTATGAATTTTCGAGCAACTACAAACCAAACTGAGGGTACGAGAGACATTTGCAAGCGCCTTTATGGACTCTGGAGTTGAAGATCCGTCTTCGTATGAATTTTCGAGCGACTACAAACCAAACTGAGGCTACGAGAGACATTTGCAAGCGCCTTTATGGACTCTGGAGTTGAAGATCCGTCTTCGTATGAATTTTCGAGCAACTACAAACCAAACTGAGGGTACGAGAGACATTTGCAAGCGCCTTCATGGACTCTGGAGTTGAAGATCCGTCCTCGTATGAATTTTCGAGCGAATACGAACGAAACTGAAGGTACAAGATACATTTGCAAGCGCCATTATGGACTCTGGAGTTGAAGATCCGTCTTCGTATGAATTTTCGAGCAACTACAAACGAAACTGAAGGTACAATAGACATTTGCAAGCGCTTTTCTGGACTCTGGAGTTGAAGATCCGTCTTCGTATGAATTTTCGAGCAACTACAAACCAAACTGAGGGTACGAGAGACATTTGCAAGCGCCTTTATGGACTCTGGAGTTGAAGATCCGTCTTCGTATGAATTTTCGAGCAAATACAAACGGAACTGAAGGTACAAGAGACATTTGCAAGCGCCTTTATGGACTCTGGAGTTGAAGATCCGTCTTCGTATGAATTTTCGAGCAACTACAAACGAAACTGAGGGTACGAGAGACATTTGCAAGCGCCTTTATGGACTCCGGAGTTGAAGATCCGTCTTCGTATGAATTTTCGAGCATCCACGAACGATACTGAGGGTAACACAAACATTTGCAAGCGATTTTATGGACTCTGGAGTTGAAGATTCGTCTTCGTATGAATTTTCGAGCAAATACAAACGAAACTGAAGGTACAAAAGACATTTGCAAGCGCCTTTATGGACTCTGGAGTTGAAGATCCGTCTTCGTATGAATTTTCGAGCAAATACAAACGAAACTGAAGGTACAAGAGACATTTGCACGCGCTTTTACGTACTCTGGAGTTGAAGATCCGTCTTCGTATGAATTTTCGAGCATCCACGAACGATACTGAGGGTAACACAAACATTTGCAAGCGATTTTATGGACTCTGGAGTTGACGATCCGTCTTGGTATGAATTTTCGAGCAAATACAAACGAAACTAAAGGTACAAGAGACATTTGCAAGCGCTTTTATGGACTCTGGAGTTGAAGATCCGTCTTCGTATGAATTTTCGAGCAACTACAAACCAAACTGAGGGTACGAGAGACGTTTGCAATAGCGCCTTTATGGACTCTGGAGTTGAAGATCCGTCTTCGTATGAATTTTCGAGCATCCACGAACGATACTGAATGTAACACAAACGTTCGCAAGCGATTTTATGGACTCTGGAGTTGAAGATCCGTCTTCGTATGAATTTTCGAGCAAATACAAACGAAACTGAAGGTACAGGAGACATTTGCAAGCGCCTTCATGGACTCTGGAGTCGAAGATCCGTCCTCGTATGAATTTTCGAGCAAATACAAACGAAACTGAAGGTACAAGAGACATTTGCAAGCTCCATTATGGACTCTGGAGTTGAAGATCCGTCTTCGTATGAATTTTCGAGCAAATACAAACGAAACTGAAGGTACGAGAGACATTTGCAAGCGCCTTTATGGACTCTGGAGTTGAAGATCCGTCGTCGTATGAATTTTCGAGCAACTACAAACCAAACTGAGGGTACGAGAGACATTTGCAAGCGCCTTCATGGACTCTGGAGTTGAAGATCCGTCCTCGTATGAATTTTCGAGCAAATACAAACGAAACTGAAGGTACAAGAGACATATGCAAGCGCCATTATGGACTCTGGAGTTGAAGATCCGTCTTCGTATGAATTTTCGAGCAACTACAAACGAAACTGAAGGTACAAGAGACATTTGCAAGCGCTTTTCTGGACTCTGGAGTTGGAGATCCGTCTTCGTATGAATTTTCGAGCAACTACAAACCAAACTGAGGGTACGAGAGACATTTGCAAGCGCCTTTATGGACTCTGGAGTTGAAGATCCGTCTTCGTATGAATTTTCGAGCATCCACGAACGATACTGAGGGTAACACAAACATTTGCAAGCGATTTTATGGACTCTGGAGTTGAAGATCCGTCTTCGTATGAATTTTCGAGCATCCACGAACGATACTGAGGGTGACACAAACATTTGCAAGCGATTTTATGGACTCTGGAGTTGAAAATCCGTCTTCGTATGAATTTTCGAGCAAATACAAACGACACTGAAGGTACAAGAGACATTTGCAAGCGCTTTTATGGACTCTGGAGTTGAAGATCCGTCTTCGTATGAATTTTCGAGCAAATACAAACGAAACTGAAGGTACAAGAGACATTTGCAAGCGCCTTTATGGACTCTGGAGTTGAAGATCCGTCTTCGTATGAATTTTCGAGCAAATACAAACGAAACTGAAGGTACAAGAGACATTTGCAAGCGCTTTTATGGACTCTGGAATTGAAGATCCGTCTTCGTATGAATTTTCGAGCAAATACAAACGAAACTGAAGGTACAAGAGACATTTGCAAGCGCCTTTATGGACTCTGGAGTTGAAGATCCGTCTTCGTATGAATTTTCGAGCAACTACAAACCAAACTGAGGGTACGAGAGACATTTGCAAGCGCCTTTATGGACTCTGGAGTTGAAGATCCGTCTTCGTATGAATTTTCAAGCGACTACAAACCAAACTGAGGCTACGAGAGACATTTGCAAGCGCCTTTATGGACTCTGGAGTTGAAGATCCGTCCTCGTATGAATTTTCGAGCAAATACAAACCAAACTGAGGGTACGAGAGACATTTGCAAGCGCCTTCATGGACTCTGGAGTTGAAGATCCGTCCTCGTATGAATTTTCGAGCAAATACAAACGAAACTGAAGGTACAAGATACATTTGCAAGCGCCATTATGGACTCTGGAGTTGAAGATCCGTCTTCGTATGAATTTTCGAGCAACTACAAACGAAACTGAAGGTACAATAGACATTTGCAAGCGCTTTTCCGGACTCTGGAGTTGAAGATCCGTCTTCGTATGAATTTTCGAGCAACTACAAACCAAACTGAGGGTACGAGAGACATTTGCAAGCGCCTTTATGGACTCTGGAGATGAAGATCCGTCTTCGTATGAATTTTCGAGCAAATACAAACGGAACTGAAGGTACAAGAGACATTTGCAAGCGCCTTTATGGACTCTGGAGTTGAAGATCCGTCTTCGTATGAATTTTCGAGCATCCACGAACGATACTGAGGGTAACACAAACATTTGCAAGCGATTTCATGGACTCTGGAGTTGACGATCCGTCTTGGTATGAATTTTCGAGCAAATACAAACGAAACTAAAGGTACAAGAGACATTTGCAAGCGCTTTTATGGACTCTGGAGTTGAAGATCCGTCTTCGTATGAATTTTCGAGCAACTACAAACCAAACTGAGGGTACGAGAGACATTTGCAATAGCGCCTTTATGGACTCTGGAGTTGAAGATCCGTCTTCGTATGAATTTTCGAGCATCCACGAACGATACTGAATGTAACACAAACGTTCGCAAGCGATTTTATGGACTCTGGAGTTGAAGATCCGTCTTCGTATGAATTTTCGAGCAAATACAAACGAAACTGAAGGTACAAGAGACATTTGCAAGCGCTTTTATGGACTCTGGAGTTGAAGATCCGTCTTCGTATGAATTTTCGAGCAAATACAAACGAAACTGAAGGTACAGGAGACATTTGCAAGCGCCTTTATGGACTCTGGAGTCGAAGATCCGTCTTCGTATGAATTTTCGAGCAACTACAAACCAAACTGAGGGTACGAGAGACATTTGCAAGCGCCTTCATGGACTCTGGAGTCGAAGATCCGTCCTCGTATGAATTTTCGAGCAAATACAAACGAAACTGAAGGTACAAGAGACATTTGCAAGCGCCATTATGGACTCTGGAGTTGAAGATTCGTCTTCGTATGAATTTTCGAGCAAATACAAACGAAACTGAAGGTACAAAAGACATTTGCAAGCGCCTTTATGGACTCTGGAGTTGAAGATCCGTCTTCGTATGAATTTTCGAGCAAATACAAACGAAACTGAAGGTACAAGAGACATTTGCACGCGCTTTTACGTACTCTGGAGTTGAAGATCCGTCTTCGTATGAATTTTCGAGCATCCACGAACGATACTGAGGGTAACACAAACATTTGCAAGCGATTTTATGGACTCTGGAGTTGACGATCCGTCTTGGTATGAATTTTCGAGCAAATACAAACGAAACTAAAGGTACAAGAGACATTTGCAAGCGCTTTTATGGACTCTGGAGTTGAAGATCCGTCTTCGTATGAATTTTCGAGCAACTACAAACCAAACTGAGGGTACGAGAGACGTTTGCAATAGCGCCTTTATGGACTCTGGAGTTGAAGATCCGTCTTCGTATGAATTTTCGAGCATCCACGAACGATACTGAATGTAACACAAACGTTCGCAAGCGATTTTATGGACTCTGGAGTTGAAGATCCGTCTTCGTATGAATTTTCGAGCAAATACAAACGAAACTGAAGGTACAGGAGACATTTGCAAGCGCCTTCATGGACTCTGGAGTCGAAGATCCGTCCTCGTATGAATTTTCGAGCAAATACAAACGAAACTGAAGGTACAAGAGACATTTGCAAGCTCCATTATGGACTCTGGAGTTGAAGATCCGTCTTCGTATGAATTTTCGAGCAAATACAAACGAAACTGAAGGTACGAGAGACATTTGCAAGCGCCTTTATGGACTCTGGAGTTGAAGATCCGTCGTCGTATGAATTTTCGAGCAACTACAAACCAAACTGAGGGTACGAGAGACATTTGCAAGCGCCTTCATGGACTCTGGAGTTGAAGATCCGTCCTCGTATGAATTTTCGAGCAAATACAAACGAAACTGAAGGTACAAGAGACATATGCAAGCGCCATTATGGACTCTGGAGTTGAAGATCCGTCTTCGTATGAATTTTCGAGCAACTACAAACGAAACTGAAGGTACAAGAGACATTTGCAAGCGCTTTTCTGGACTCTGGAGTTGGAGATCCGTCTTCGTATGAATTTTCGAGCAACTACAAACCAAACTGAGGGTACGAGAGACATTTGCAAGCGCCTTTATGGACTCTGGAGTTGAAGATCCGTCTTCGTATGAATTTTCGAGCATCCACGAACGATACTGAGGGTAACACAAACATTTGCAAGCGATTTTATGGACTCTGGAGTTGAAGATCCGTCTTCGTATGAATTTTCGAGCATCCACGAACGATACTGAGGGTGACACAAACATTTGCAAGCGATTTTATGGACTCTGGAGTTGAAAATCCGTCTTCGTATGAATTTTCGAGCAAATACAAACGACACTGAAGGTACAAGAGACATTTGCAAGCGCTTTTATGGACTCTGGAGTTGAAGATCCGTCTTCGTATGAATTTTCGAGCAAATACAAACGAAACTGAAGGTACAAGAGACATTTGCAAGCGCCTTTATGGACTCTGGAGTTGAAGATCCGTCTTCGTATGAATTTTCGAGCAAATACAAACGAAACTGAAGGTACAAGAGACATTTGCAAGCGCTTTTATGGACTCTGGAATTGAAGATCCGTCTTCGTATGAATTTTCGAGCAAATACAAACGAAACTGAAGGTACAAGAGACATTTGCAAGCGCCTTTATGGACTCTGGAGTTGAAGATCCGTCTTCGTATGAATTTTCGAGCAACTACAAACCAAACTGAGGGTACGAGAGACATTTGCAAGCGCCTTTATGGACTCTGGAGTTGAAGATCCGTCTTCGTATGAATTTTCAAGCGACTACAAACCAAACTGAGGCTACGAGAGACATTTGCAAGCGCCTTTATGGACTCTGGAGTTGAAGATCCGTCCTCGTATGAATTTTCGAGCAAATACAAACCAAACTGAGGGTACGAGAGACATTTGCAAGCGCCTTCATGGACTCTGGAGTTGAAGATCCGTCCTCGTATGAATTTTCGAGCAAATACAAACGAAACTGAAGGTACAAGATACATTTGCAAGCGCCATTATGGACTCTGGAGTTGAAGATCCGTCTTCGTATGAATTTTCGAGCAACTACAAACGAAACTGAAGGTACAATAGACATTTGCAAGCGCTTTTCCGGACTCTGGAGTTGAAGATCCGTCTTCGTATGAATTTTCGAGCAACTACAAACCAAACTGAGGGTACGAGAGACATTTGCAAGCGCCTTTATGGACTCTGGAGATGAAGATCCGTCTTCGTATGAATTTTCGAGCAAATACAAACGGAACTGAAGGTACAAGAGACATTTGCAAGCGCCTTTATGGACTCTGGAGTTGAAGATCCGTCTTCGTATGAATTTTCGAGCATCCACGAACGATACTGAGGGTAACACAAACATTTGCAAGCGATTTCATGGACTCTGGAGTTGACGATCCGTCTTGGTATGAATTTTCGAGCAAATACAAACGAAACTAAAGGTACAAGAGACATTTGCAAGCGCTTTTATGGACTCTGGAGTTGAAGATCCGTCTTCGTATGAATTTTCGAGCAACTACAAACCAAACTGAGGGTACGAGAGACATTTGCAATAGCGCCTTTATGGACTCTGGAGTTGAAGATCCGTCTTCGTATGAATTTTCGAGCATCCACGAACGATACTGAATGTAACACAAACGTTCGCAAGCGATTTTATGGACTCTGGAGTTGAAGATCCGTCTTCGTATGAATTTTCGAGCAAATACAAACGAAACTGAAGGTACAAGAGACATTTGCAAGCGCTTTTATGGACTCTGGAGTTGAAGATCCGTCTTCGTATGAATTTTCGAGCAAATACAAACGAAACTGAAGGTACAGGAGACATTTGCAAGCGCCTTTATGGACTCTGGAGTCGAAGATCCGTCTTCGTATGAATTTTCGAGCAACTACAAACCAAACTGAGGGTACGAGAGACATTTGCAAGCGCCTTCATGGACTCTGGAGTCGAAGATCCGTCCTCGTATGAATTTTCGAGCAAATACAAACGAAACTGAAGGTACAAGAGACATTTGCAAGCGCCATTATGGACTCTGGAGTTGAAGATCCGTCTTCGTATGAATTTTCGAGCAAATACAAACGAAACTGAAGGTACTAGAGACATTTGCAAGCGCCTTTATGGACTCTGGAGTTGAAGATCCGTCTTCGTATGAATTTTCGAGCAACTACAAACCAAACTGAGGGTACGAGAGACATTTGCAAGCGCCTTTATGGACTCTGGAGTTGAAGATCCGTCTTCGTATGAATTTTCGAGCGACTACAAACCAAACTGAGGGTACGAGAGACATTTGCAAGCGCCGTTATGGACTCTGGAGTTGAAGATCCGTCTTCGTATGAATTTTCGAGCATCCACGAACGATACTGAGGGTAACACAAACATTTGCAAGCGATTTTATGGACTCCGGAGTTGAAGATCCGTCTTCGTATGAATTTTCGAGCATCCACGAACGATACTGAGGGTAACACAAACTTTTGCAAGCGATTTTATAAACTCTGGAGTTAAAGATCCGTCGTCGTATGAATTTTCGAGCAAATACAAACGAAACTGAAGGTACAAGAGACATTTGCAAGCGCTTTTATGGACTCTGGAGTTGAAGATCCGTCTTCGTATGAATTTTCGAGCAAATACAAACGAAACTGAAGGTACAAGAGACATTTGCAAGCGCCTTTATGGACTCAGGAGTTGAAGATCCGTCTTCGTATGAATTTTCGAGCAAATACAAACGAAACTGAAGGTACAAGAGACATTTGCAAGCGCCTTTATGGACTCTGGAGTTGAAGATCCGTCTTTGTATGAATTTTCGAGCAAATACAAACGAAACTGAAGGTACAAGAGACATTTGCAAGCGCCTTTATGGACTCTGGAGTTGAAGATCCGTCTTCGTATGAATTTTCGAGCATCCACGAACGATACTGAGGGTAACACAAACATTCGCAAGCGATTTTATGGACTCTGGAGTTGAAAATCCGTCTTCGTATGATTTTTCGAGCAAATACAAACGAAACTGAAGGTACAAGAGACATTTGCAAGCGCCTTTATGGACTCTGGAGTTGAAGATCCGTCTTCGTATGAATTTTCGAGCATCCACGAACGAAACTGAGGGTAACACAAACATTTGCAAGCGCCTTTATGGACGCTGGAGTTGAAGATCCGTCTTCGTATGAATTTTCGAGCATCCACGAACGAAACTGAGGGTAACACAAACATTTGCAAGCGATTTCATGGACTCTGGAGTTGAAGATCCGTCTTCGTATGAATTTTCGAGCATCCACGAACGAAACTGAGGGTAACACAAACATTTGCAAGCGATTTTATGGACTCTCGAGTTGAAGATCCGTCTTCGTATGAATTTTCGAGCAAATACAAATGAAACTGAAGGTACAAAAGACATTTGCAAGCGCCTTTATGGACTCTGGAGTTGAAGATCCGTCTTCGTATGAATTTTCGAGCAAATACAAACGAAACTGAAGGTACAGGAGACATTTGCAAGCGCCTTTATGGACTCTGGAGTCGAAGATCCGTCTTCGTATGAATTTTCGAGCAACTACAAACCAAACTGAGGGTACAAGAGACATTTGCAAGCGCCTTCATGGACTCTGGAGTCGAAGATCCGTCCTCGTATGAATTTTCGAGCAAATACAAACGAAACTGAAGGTACAAGAGACATTTGCAAGCGCCTTTATGGACTCTGGAGTTGAAGATCCGTCTTCGTATGAATTTTCGAGCATCCACGAACGAAACTGAGGGTAACACAAACATTTGCAAGCGATTTCATGGACTCTGGAGTTGAAGATCCGTCTTCGTATGAATTTTCGAGCAACCACGAACGAAACTGAGGGTAACACAAACATTTGCAAGCGATTTTATGGACTCTCGAGTTGAAGATCCGTCTTCGTATGAATTTTCGAGCAAATACGAATGAAACTGAAGGTACAAAAGACATTTGCAAGCGCCTTTATGGACTCTGGAGTTGAAGATCCGTCTTCGTATGAATTTTCGAGCAAATACAAACGAAACTGAAGGTACAGGAGACATTTGCAAGCGCCTTTATGGACTCTGGAGTCGAAGATCCGTCTTCGTATGAATTTTCGAGCAACTACAAACCAAACTGAGGGTACGAGAGACATTTGCAAGCGCCTTCATGGACTCTGGAGTCGAAGATCCGTCCTCGTATGAATTTTCGAGCAAATACAAACGAAACTGAAGGTACAAGAGACATTTGCAAGCGCCATTATGGACTCTGGAGTTGAAGATCCGTCTTCGTATGAATTTTCGAGCAAATACAAACGAAACTGAAGGTACACGAGACATTTGCAAGCGCTTTTATGGACTCTGGAGTTGAAGATCCGTCTTCGTATGAATTTTCGAGCAAATACAAACGAAACTGAAGGTACTAGAGACATTTGCAAGCGCCTTTATGGACTCTGGAGTTGAAGATCCGTCTTCGTATGAATTTTCGAGCAACTACAAACCAAACTGAGGGTACGAGAGACATTTGCAAGCGCCTTTATGGACTCTGGAGTTGAAGATCCGTCTTCGTATGAATTTTCGAGCGACTACAAACCAAACTGAGGGTACGAGAGACATTTGCAAGCGCCTTTATGGACTCTGGAGTTGAAGATCCGTCTTCGTATGAATTTTCGAGCAACTACAAACCAAACTGAGGGTACGAGAGACATTTGCAAGCGCCTTTATGGACTCTGGAGTTGAAGATCCGTCTTCGTATGAATTTTCGAGCATCCACGAACGATACTGAGGGTAACACAAACATTTGCAAGCGATTTTATGGACTCCGGAGTTGAAGATCCGTCTTCGTATGAATTTTCGAGCATCCACGAACGATACTGAGGGTAACACAAACTTTTGCAAGCGATCTTATAAACTCTGGAGTTGAAGATCCGTCGTCGTATGAATTTTCGAGCAAATACAAACGAAACTGAAGGTACACGAGACATTTGCAAGCGCTTTTATGGACTCTGGAGTTGAAGATCCGTCTTCGTATGAATTTTCGAGCAAATACAAACGAAACTGAAGGTACAAGAGACATTTGCAAGCGCCTTTATGGACTCAGGAGTTGAAGATCCGTCTTCGTATGAATTTTCGAGCAACTACAAACCAAACTGAGGGTACGAGAGACATTTGCAAGCGCCTTTATGGACTCTGGAGTTGAAGATCCGTCTTCGTATGAATTTTCGAGCAAATACAAACGAAACTGAAGGTACAAGAGACATTTGCAAGCGCCTTTATGGACTCTGGAGTTGATCCGTCTTCGTATGAATTTTCGAGCAACTACAAACGAAACTGAGGGTACGAGAGACATTTGCGAGCGCCTTTATGGACTCTGGAGTTGAAGATCCGTCTTCGTATGAATTTTCGAGCATCCACGAACGATACTGAGGGTAACACAAACATTTGCAAGCGATTTTATGGACTCTGGAGTTGAAGATCCGTCTTCGTATGAATTTTCGAGCATCCACGAACGAAACTGAGGGTAACACAAACATTTGCACGCGCCTTTATGAACTCTGGAGTTGAAGATCCGTCTTCGTATGAATTTTCGAGCAACTACAAACGAAACTGAAGGTACAAGAGACATTTGCAAGCGCCTTTATGGACTCTGGAGTTGAAGATCCGTCTTCGTATGAATTTTCGAGCATCCACGAACGAAACTGAGGGTAACACAAACATTTGCAAGCGATTCCATGGACTCTGGAGTTGAAGATCCGTCTTCGTATGAATTTTCGAGCATCCACGAACGAAACTGAGGGTAACACAAACATTTGCAAGCGATTTTATGGACTCTCGAGTTGAAGATCCGTCTTCGTATGAGTTTTCGAGCAAATACAAATGAAACTAAAGGTACAAAAGACATTTGCAAGCGCCTTTATGGACTCTGGAGTTGAAGATCCGTCTTCGTATGAATTTTCGAGCAAATACAAACGAAACTGAAGGTACAGGAGACATTTGCAAGCGCCTTTATGGACTCTGGAGTCGAAGATCCGTCTTCGTATGAATTTTCGAGCAACTACAAACCAAACTGAGGGTACGAGAGACATTTGCAAGCGCCTTCATGGACTCTGGAGTCGAAGATCCGTCCTCGTATGAATTTTCGAGCAAATACAAACGAAACTGAAGGTACAAGAGACATTTGCAAGCGCCATTATGGACTCTGGAGTTGAAGATCCGTCTTCGTATGAATTTTCGAGCAAATACAAACGAAACTGAAGGTACAAGAGACATTTGCAAGCGCTTTTATGGACTCTGGAGTTGAAGATCCGTCTTCGTATGAATTTTCGAGCAAATACAAACGAAACTGAAGGTACTAGAGACATTTGCAAGCGCCTTTATGGACTCTGGAGTTGAAGATCCGTCTTCGTATGAATTTTCGAGCAACTACAAACCAAACTGAGGGTACGAGAGACATTTGCAAGCGCCTTTATGGACTCTGGAGTTGAAGATCCGTCTTCGTATGAATTTTCGAGCGACTACAAACCAAACTGAGGGTACGAGAGACATTTGCAAGCGCCTTTATGGACTCTGGAGTTGAAGATCCGTCTTCGTATGAATTTTCGAGCAACTACAAACCAAACTGAGGGTACGAGAGACATTTGCAAGCGCCTTTATGGACTCTGGAGTTGAAGATCCGTCTTCGTATGAATTTTCGAGCGACTACAAACCAAACTGAGGGTACGAGAGACATTTGCAAGCGCCTTTATGGACTCTGGAGTTGAAGATCCGTCTTCGTATGAATTTTCGAGCATCCACGAACGATACTGAGGGTAACACAAACATTTGCAAGCGATTTTATGGACTCCGGAGTTGAAGATCCGTCTTCGTATGAATTTTCGAGCATCCACGAACGATACTGAGGGTAACACAAACTTTTGCAAGCGATTTTATAAACTCTGGAGTTGAAGATCCGTCGTCGTATGAATTTTCGAGCAAATACAAACGAAACTGAAGGTACAAGAGACATTTGCAAGCGCTTTTATGGACTCTGGAGTTGAAGATCCGTCTTCGTATGAATTTTCGAGCAAATACAAACGAAACTGAAGGTACAAGAGACATTTGCAAGCGCCTTTATGGACTCAGAAGTTGAAGATCCGTCTTCGTATGAATTTTCGAGCAACTACAAACCAAACTGAGGGTACGAGAGACATTTGCAAGCGCCTTTATGGACTCTGGAGTTGAAGATCCGTCTTCGTATGAATTTTCGAGCAAATACAAACGAAACTGAAGGTACAAGAGACATTTGCAAGCGCCTTTATGGACTCTGGAGTTGATCCGTCTTCGTATGAATTTTCGAGCAACTACAAACGAAACTGAGGGTACGAGAGACATTTGCGAGCGCCTTTATGGACTCTGGAGTTGAAGATCCGTCTTCGTATGAATTTTCGAGCATCCACGAACGATACTGAGGGTAACACAAACATTCGCAAGCGATTTTATGGACTCTGGAGTTGAAGATCCGTCTTCGTATGAATTTTCGAGAATCCACGAACGATACTGAGGGTAACACAAACATTCGCAAGCGATTTTATGGACTCTGGGGTTGAAAATCCGTCTTCGTATGATTTTTCGAGCAAATACAAACGAAACTGAAGGTACAAGAGACATTTGCAAGCGCCTTTATGGACTCTGGAGTTGAAGATCCGTCTTCGTATGAATTTTCGAGCAAATACAAACGAAACTGAAGGTACAAGAGACATTTGCAAGCGCCTTTATGGACTCTGGAGTTGAAGATCCGTCTTCGTATGAATTTTCGAGCATCCACGAACGATACTGAGGGTAAGACAAACATTTGCAAGCGCCTTTATGGACTCTGGAGTTGAAGATCCGTCTTCGTATGAATTCTCGAGCATCCACGAACGAAACTGAGGGTAACACAAACATTTGCACGCGCCTTTATGAACTCTGGAGTTGAAGATCCGTCTTCGTATGAATTTTCGAGCAACTACAAACCAAACTGAGGGTACGAGAGACATTTGCAAGCGCCTTTATGGACTCTGGAGTTGAAGATCCGTCTTCGTATGAATTTTCGAGCGACTACAAACCAAACTGAGGGTACGAGAGACATTTGCAAGCGCCTTTATGGACTCTGGAGTTGAAGATCCGTCTTCGTATGAATTTTCGAGCAACTACAAACCAAACTGAGGGTACGAGAGACATTTGCAAGCGCCTTTATGGACTCTGGAGTTGAAGATCCGTCTTCGTATGAATTTTCGAGCATCCACGAACGATACTGAGGGTAACACAAACATTTGCAAGCGATTTTATGGACTCCGGAGTTGAAGATCCGTCTTCGTCTGAATTTTCGAGCATCCACGAACGATACTGAGGGTAACACAAACATTTGCAAGCGATTTTATGGACTCTGGAGTTGAAGATCCGTCTTCGTATGAATTTTCGAGCATCCACGAACGAAACTGAGGGTAACACAAACATTTGCACGCGCCTTTATGAACTCTGGAGTTGAAGATCCGTCTTCGTATGAATTTTCGAGCAACTACAAACGAAACTGAAGGTACAAGAGACATTTGCAAGCGCCTTTATGGACTCTGGAGTTGAAGATCCGTCTTCGTATGAATTTTCGAGCATCCACGAACGAAACTGAGGGTAACACAAACATTTGCAAGCGATTCCATGGACTCTGGAGTTGAAGATCCGTCTTCGTATGAATTTTCGAGCATCCACGAACGAAACTGAGGGTAACACAAACATTTGCAAGCGATTTTATGGACTCTCGAGTTGAAGATCCGTCTTCGTATGAGTTTTCGAGCAAATACAAATGAAACTAAAGGTACAAAAGACATTTGCAAGCGCCTTTATGGACTCTGGAGTTGAAGATCCGTCTTCGTATGAATTTTCGAGCAAATACAAACGAAACTGAAGGTACAGGAGACATTTGCAAGCGCCTTTATGGACTCTGGAGTCGAAGATCCGTCTTCGTATGAATTTTCGAGCAACTACAAACCAAACTGAGGGTACGAGAGACATTTGCAAGCGCCTTCATGGACTCCGGAGTCGAAGATCCGTCCTCGTATGAATTTTCGAGCAAATACAAACGAAACTGAAGGTACAAGAGACATTTGCAAGCGCCATTATGGACTCTGGAGTTGAAGATCCGTCTTCGTATGAATTTTCGAGCAAATACAAACGAAACTGGAGGTACAAGAGACATTTGCAAGCGCTTTTATGGACTCTGGAGTTGAAGATCCGTCTTCGTATGAATTTTCGAGCAAATACAAACGAAACTGAAGGTACTAGAGACATTTGCAAGCGCCTTTATGGACTCTGGAGTTGAAGATCCGTCTTCGTATGAATTTTCGAGCAAATACAAACGAAACTGAAGGTACTAGAGACATTTGCAAGCGCCTTTATGGACTCTGGAGTTGAAGATCCGTCTTCGTATGAATTTTCGAGCAACTACAAACCAAACTGAGGGTACGAGAGACATTTGCAAGCGCCTTTATGGACTCTGGAGTTGAAGATCCGTCTTCGTATGAATTTTCGAGCGACTACAAACCAAACTGAGGGTACGAGAGACATTTGCAAGCGCCTTTATGGACTCTGGAGTTGAAGATCCGTCTTCGTATGAATTTTCGAGCATCCACGAACGATACTGAGGGTAACACAAACATTTGCAAGCGATTTTATGGACTCCGGAGTTGAAGATCCGTCTTCGTATGAATTTTCGAGCATCCACGAACGATACTGAGGGTAACACAAACTTTTGCAAGCGATTTTATAAACTCTGGAGTTGAAGATCCGTCGTCGTATGAATTTTCGAGCAAATACAAACGAAACTGAAGGTACAAGAGACATTTGCAAGCGCTTTTATGGACTCTGGAGTTGAAGATCCGTCTTCGTATGAATTTTCGAGCAAATACAAACGAAACTGAAGGTACAAGAGACATTTGCAAGCGCCTTTATGGACTCAGGAGTTAAAGATCCGTCTTCGTATGAATTTTCGAGCAAATACAAACGAAACTGAAGGTACAAGAGACATTTGCAAGCGCCTTTATGGACTCTGGAGTTGAAGATCCGTCTTTGTATGAATTTTCGAGCAAATACAAACGAAACTGAAGGTACAAGAGACATTTGCAAGCGCCTTTATGGACTCTGGAGTTGAAGATCCGTCTTCGTATGAATTTTCGAGCATCCACGAACGATACTGAGGGTAACACAAACATTCGCAAGCGATTTTATGGACTCTGGAGTTGAAAATCCGTCTTCGTATGATTTTTCGAGCAAATACAAACGAAACTGAAGGTACAAGAGACATTTGCAAGCGCCTTTATGGACTCTGGAGTTGAAGATCCGTCTTCGTATGAATTTTCGAGCATCCACGAACGAAACTGAGGGTAACACAAACATTTGCAAGCGCCTTTATGGACGCTGGAGTTGAAGATCCGTCTTCGTATGAATTTTCGAGCATCCACGAACGAAACTGAGGGTAACACAAACATTTGCAAGCGATTTTATGGACTCTCGAGTTGAAGATCCGTCTTCGTATGAATTTTCGAGCAACTACAAACCAAACTGAGGGTACGAGAGACATTTGCAAGCGCCTTTATGGACTCTGGAGTTGAAGATCCGTCTTCGTATGAATTTTCGAGCAACTACAAACCAAACTGAGGGTACGAGAGACATTTGCAAGCGCCTTTATGGACTCTGGAGTTGAAGATCCGTCTTCGTATGAATTTTCGAGCGACTACAAACCAAACTGAGGGTACGAGAGACATTTGCAAGCGCCTTTATGGACTCTGGAGTTGAAGATCCGTCTTCGTATGAATTTTCGAGCATCCACGAACGATACTGAGGGTAACACAAACATTTGCAAGCGATTTTATGGACTCCGGAGTTGAAGATCCGTCTTCGTATGAATTTTCGAGCATCCACGAACGATACTGAGGGTAACACAAACTTTTGCAAGCGATTTTATAAACTCTGGAGTTGAAGATCCGTCGTCGTATGAATTTTCGAGCAAATACAAACGAAACTGAAGGTACAAGAGACATTTGCAAGCGCTTTTATGGACTCTGGAGTTGAAGATCCGTCTTCGTATGAATTTTCGAGCAAATACAAACGAAACTGAAGGTACAAGAGACATTTGCAAGCGCCTTTATGGACTCAGAAGTTGAAGATCCGTCTTCGTATGAATTTTCGAGCAACTACAAACCAAACTGAGGGTACGAGAGACATTTGCAAGCGCCTTTATGGACTCTGGAGTTGAAGATCCGTCTTCGTATGAATTTTCGAGCAAATACAAACGAAACTGAAGGTACAAGAGACATTTGCAAGCGCCTTTATGGACTCTGGAGTTGATCCGTCTTCGTATGAATTTTCGAGCAACTACAAACGAAACTGAGGGTACGAGAGACATTTGCGAGCGCCTTTATGGACTCTGGAGTTGAAGATCCGTCTTCGTATGAATTTTCGAGCATCCACGAACGATACTGAGGGTAACACAAACATTTGCAAGCGATTTTATGGACTCTGGAGTTGAAGATCCGTCTTCGTATGAATTTTCGAGCATCCACGAACGATACTGAGGGTAACACAAACATTCGCAAGCGATTTTATGGACTCTGGGGTTGAAAATCCGTCTTCGTATGATTTTTCGAGCAAATACAAACGAAACTGAAGGTACAAGAGACATTTGCAAGCGCCTTTATGGACTCTGGAGTTGAAGATCCGTCTTCGTATGAATTTTCGAGCAAATACAAACGAAACTGAAGGTACAAGAGACATTTGCAAGCGCCTTTATGGACTCTGGAGTTGAAGATCCGTCTTCGTATGAATTTTCGAGCATCCACGAACGATACTGAGGGTAAGACAAACATTTGCAAGCGCCTTTATGGACTCTGGAGTTGAAGATCCGTCTTCGTATGAATTCTCGAGCATCCACGAACGAAACTGAGGGTAACACAAACATTTGCACGCGCCTTTATGAACTCTGGAGTTGAAGATCCGTCTTCGTATGAATTTTCGAGCAACTACAAACGAAACTGAAGGTACAAGAGACATTTGCAAGCGCCTTCATGGACTCTGGAGTTGAAGATCCGTCTTCGTATGAATTTTCGAGCATCCACGAACGAAACTGAGGGTAACACAAACATTTGCAAGCGATTTCATGGACTCTGGAGTTGAAGATCCGTCTTCGTATGAATTTTCGAGCATCCACGAACGAAACTGAGGGTAACACAAACATTTGCAAGCGATTTTATGGACTCTCGAGTTGAAGATCCGTCTTCGTATGAATTTTCGAGCAAATACAAATGAAACTGAAGGTACAAAAGACATTTGCAAGCGATTTTATGGACTCTGGAGTTGAAGATCCGTCTTCGTATGAATTTTCGAGCATCCACGAACGATACTGAGGGTAACACAAACATTTGCAAGCGATTTTATGGACTCTGGAGTTGAAGATCCGTCTTCGTATGAATTTTTGAGCATCCACGAACGATACTGAGGGTAACACAAACATTTGCAAGCGATTTTATGGACTCTGGAGTTGAAGATCCGTCTTCGTATGAATTTTCGAGCAACTACAAACGAAACTGAAGGTACAAGAGACATTTGCAAGCGCCTTTATGGACTCTGGAGTTGAAGATCCGTCTTCGTATGAATTTTCGAGAAACTACAAACCAAACTGAGGGTACGAGAGACATTTGCAAGCGCCTTTATGGACTCTGGAGTTGAAGATCCGGCTTCGTATGAATTTTCGAGCGACTACAAACCAAACTGAGGGTACGAGAGACATTTGCAAGCGCCTTTATGGACTCTGGAGTTGAAGATCCGTCTTCGTATGAATTTTCGAGCAACTACAAACCAAACTGAGGGTACGAGAGACATTTGCAAGCGCCTTTATGGACTCTGGAGTTGAAGATCCGTCTTCGTATGAATCTTCGAGCAAATACAAACGAAACTGAAGGTACAAGAGACATTTGCAAGCGCCTTTATGGACTCTGGAGTTGAAGATCCGTCTTCGTATGAATTTTCGAGCAACTACAAACCAAACTGAGGGTACGAGAGACATTTGCAAGCGCCTTGATGGACTCTGGAGTTGAAGATCCGTCTTCGTATGAATTTTCGAGCATCCACGAACGATACTGAGGGTAACACAAACATTTGCAAGCGATTTTATGGACTCTGGAGTTGAAGATCCGTCTTCGTATGAATTTTCGAGCAACTACAAACGAAACTGAAGGTACAAGAGACATTTGCAAGCGCCTTTATGGACTCTGGAGTTGAAGATCCGTCTTCGTATGAATTTTCGAGCATCCACGAACGAAACTGAGGGTAACACAAACATTTGCAAGCGATTTTATGGACTCTCGAGTTGAAGATCCGTCTTCGTATGAATTTTCGAGCAAATACAAATGAAACTGAAGGTACAAAAGACATTTGCAAGCGCCTTTATGGACTCTGGAGTTGAAGATCCGTCTTCGTATGAATTTTCGAGCATCCACGAACGATACTGAGGGTAACACAAACATTTGCAAGCGATTTTATGGACTCTGGAGTTGAAGATCCGTCTTCGTATGAATTTTCGAGCATCCACGAACGATACTGAGGGTAACACAAACATTTGCAAGCGATTTTATGGACTCTGGAGTTGAAGATCCGTCTTCGTATGAATTTTCGAGCATCCACGAACGATACTGAGGGTAACACAAACATTTGCAAGCGATTTTATGGACTCTGGAGTTGAAGATCCGTCTTCGTATGAATTTTCGAGCAACTACAAACGAAACTGAAGGTACAAGAGACATTTGCAAGCGCCTTCATGGACTCTGGAGTTGAAGATCCGTCCTCGTATGAATTTTCGAGCAAATACAAACGAAACTGAAGGTACAAGAGACATTTGCAAGCGCCATTATGGACTCTGGAGTTGAAGATCCGTCTTCGTATGAATTTTCGAGCAACTACAAACGAAACTGAAGGTACAAGAGACATTTGCAAGCGCTTTTCTGGACTCTGGAGTTGAAGATCCGTCTTCGTATGAATTTTCGAGCAACTACAAACGAAACTGAAGGTACAATAGACATTTGCAAGCGCTTTTCTGGACTCTGGAGTTGAAGATCCGTCTTCGTATGAATTTTCGAGCAACTACAAACGGAACTGAAGGTACAAGAGACATTTGCAAGCGCCTTTATGGACTCTGGAGTTGAAGATCCGTCTTCGTATGAATTTTCGAGCAAATACAAACGGAACTGAAGGTACAAGAGACATTTGCAAGCGCCTTTATGGACTCTGGAGTTGAAGATCCGTCTTCGTATGAATTTTCGAGCAACTACAAACGAAACTGAGGGTACGAGAGACATTTGCAAGCGCCTTTATGGACTCCGGAGTTGAAGATCCGTCTTCGTATGAATTTTCGAGCATCCACGAACGATACTGAGGGTAACACAAACATTTGCAAGCGATTTTATGGACTCTGGAGTTGAAGATTCGTCTTCGTATGAATTTTCGAGCAAATACAAACGAAACTGAAGGTACAAAAGACATTTGCAAGCGCCTTTATGGACTCTGGAGTTGAAGATCCGTCTTCGTATGAATTTTCGAGCAAATACAAACGAAACTGAAGGTACAAGAGACATTTGCACGCGCTTTTACGTACTCTGGAGTTGAAGATCCGTCTTCGTATGAATTTTCGAGCATCCACGAACGATACTGAGGGTAACACAAACATTTGCAAGCGATTTTATGGACTCTGGAGTTGACGATCCGTCTTGGTATGAATTTTCGAGCAAATACAAACGAAACTAAAGGTACAAGAGACATTTGCAAGCGCTTTTATGGACTCTGGAGTTGAAGATCCGTCTTCGTATGAATTTTCGAGCAACTACAAACCAAACTGAGGGTACGAGAGACATTTGCAATAGCGCCTTTATGGACTCTGGAGTTGAAGATCCGTCTTCGTATGAATTTTCGAGCATCCACGAACGATACTGAATGTAACACAAACGTTCGCAAGCGATTTTATGGACTCTGGAGTTGAAGATCCGTCTTCGTATGAATTTTCGAGCAAATACAAAGGAAACTGAAGGTACAGGAGACATTTGCAAGCGCCTTTATGGACTCCGGAGTCGAAGATCCGTCTTCGTATGAATTTTCGAGCAACTACAAACCAAACTGAGGGTACGAGAGACATTTGCAAGCGCCTTCATGGACTCTGGAGTCGAAGATCCGTCCTCGTATGAATTTTCGAGCAAATACAAACGAAACTGAAGGTACAAGAGACATTTGCAAGCTCCATTATGGACTCTGGAGTTGAAGATCCGTCTTCGTATGAATTTTCGAGCAAATACAAACGAAACTGAAGGTACTAGAGACATTTGCAAGCGCCTTTATGGACTCTGGAGTTGAAGATCCGTCTTCGTATGAATTTTCGAGCAACTACAAACCAAACTGAGGGTACGAGAGACATTTGCAAGCGCCTTTATGGACTCTGGAGTTGAAGATCCGTCTTCGTATGAATTTTCGAGCGACTACAAACCAAACTGAGGGTACGAGAGACATTTGCAAGCGCCTTTATGGACTCTGGAGTTGAAGATCCGTCTTCGTATGAATTTTCGAGCAACTACAAACGAAACTGAAGGTACAAGAGACATTTGCAAGCGCCATTATGGACTCTGGAGTTGAAGATCCGTCTTCGTATGAATTTTCGAGCAACTACAAACGAAACTGAAGGTACAAGAGACATTTGCAAGCGCTTTTCTGGACTCTGGAGTTGGAGATCCGTCTTCGTATGAATTTTCGAGCAACTACAAACCAAACTGAGGGTACGAGAGACATTTGCAAGCGCCTTTATGGACTCTGGAGTTGAAGATCCGTCTTCGTATGAATTTTCGAGCTACTACAAACCAAACTGAGGGTACGAGAGACATTTGCAAGCGCCTTTATGGACTCCGGAGATGAAGATCCGTCTTCGTATGAATTTTCGAGCAAATACAAACGGAACTGAAGGTACAAGAGACATTTGCAAGCGCCTTTATGGACTCTGGAGTTGAAGATCCGTCTTCGTATGAATTTTCGAGCAACTACAAACGAAACTGAGGGTACGAGAGACATTTGCAAGCGCCTTTATGGACTCCGGAGTTGAAGATCCGTCTTCGTATGAATTTTCGAGCAACTACAAACCAAACTGAGGGTACGAGAGACATTTGCAAGCGCCTTCATGGACTCTGGAGTCGAAGATCCGTCCTCGTATGAATTTTCGAGCAAATACAAACGAAACTGAAGGTACAAGAGACATTTGCAAGCGCCATTATGGACTCTGGAGTTGAAGATCCGTCTTCGTATGAATTTTCGAGCAAATACAAACGAAACTGAAGGTACTAGAGACATTTGCAAGCGCCTTTATGGACTCTGGAGTTGAAGATCCGTCTTCGTATGAATTTTCGAGCAACTACAAACCAAACTGAGGGTACGAGAGACATTTGCAAGCGCCTTTATGGACTCTGGAGTTGAAGATCCGTCTTCGTATGAATTTTCGAGCGACTACAAACCAAACTGAGGGTACGAGAGACATTTGCAAGCGCCTTTATGGACTCTGGAGTTGAAGATCCGTCTTCGTATGAATTTTCGAGCATCCACGAACGATACTGAGGGTAACACAAACATTTGCAAGCGATTTTATGGACTCCGGAGTTGAAGATCCGTCTTCGTATGAATTTTCGAGCATCCACGAACGATACTGAGGGTAACACAAACTTTTGCAAGCGATTTTATGAACTCTGGAGTTGAAGATCCGTCGTCGTATGAATTTTCGAGCAAATACAAACGAAACTGAAGGTACAAGAGACATTTGCAAGCGCTTTTATGGACTCTGGAGTTGAAGATCCGTCTTCGTATGAATTTTCGAGCAAATACAAACGAAACTGAAGGTACAAGAGACATTTGCAAGCGCCGTTATGGACTCAGGAGTTGAAGATCCGTCTTCGTATGAATTTTCGAGCAAATACAAACGAAACTGAAGGTACAAGAGACATTTGCAAGCGCCTTTATGGACTCTGGAGTTGAAGATCCGTCTTTGTATGAATTTTCGAGCAAATACAAACGAAACTGAAGGTACAAGAGACATTTGCAAGCGCCTTTATGGACTCTGGAGTTGAAGATCCGTCTTCGTATGAATTTTCGAGCATCCACGAACGATACTGAGGGTAACACAAACATTCGCAAGCGATTTTATGGACTCTGGAGTTGAAAATCCGTCTTCGTATGATTTTTCGAGCAAATACAAACGAAACTGAAGGTACAAGAGACATTTGCAAGCGCCTTTATGGACTCTGGAGTTGAAGATCCGTCTTCGTATGAATTTTCGAGCATCCACGAACGAAACTGAGGGTAACACAAACATTTGCAAGCGCCTTTATGGACGCTGGAGTTGAAGATCCGTCTTCGTATGAATTTTCGAGCATCCACGAACGAAACTGAGGGTAACACAAACATTTGCAAGCGATTTCATGGACTCCGGAGTTGAAGATCCGTCTTCGTATGAATTTTCGAGCATCCACGAACGAAACTGAGGGTAACACAAACATTTGCAAGCGATTTTATGGACTCTCGAGTTGAAGATCCGTCTTCGTATGAATTTTCGAGCAAATACAAATGAAACTGAAGGTACAAAAGACATTTGCAAGCGCCTTTATGGACTCTGGAGTTGAAGATCCGTCTTCGTATGAATTTTCGAGCAAATACAAACGAAACTGAAGGTACAGGAGACATTTGCAAGCGCCTTTATGGACTCTGGAGTTGAAGATCCGTCTTCGTATGAATTTTCGAGCATCCACGAACGATACTGAGGGTAACACAAACATTTGCAAGCGATTTTATGGACTCTGGAGTTGAAGATCCGTCTTCGTATGAATTTTCGAGCATCCACGAACGATACTGAGGGTAACACAAACATTTGCACGCGCCTTTATGAACTCTGGAGTTGAAGATCCGTCTTCGTATGAATTTTCGAGCAACTACAAACGAAACTGAAGGTACAAGAGACATTTGCAAGCGCCTTTATGGACTCTGGAGTTGAAGATCCGTCTTCGTATGAATTTTCGAGCATCCACGAACGAAACTGAGGGTAACACAAACATTTGCAAGCGATTTCATGGACTCTGGAGTTGAAGATCCGTCTTCGTATGAATTTTCGAGCATCCACGAACGAAACTGAGGGTAACACAAACATTTGCAAGCGATTTTATGGACTCTCGAGTTGAAGATCCGTCTTCGTATGAATTTTCGAGCAAATACAAATGAAACTGAAGGTACAAAAGACATTTGCAAGCGCCTTTATGGACTCTGGAGTTGAAGATCCGTCTTCGTATGAATTTTCGAGCATCCACGAACGATACTGAGGGTAACACAAACATTTGCAAGCGATTTTATGGACTCTGGAGTTGAAGATCCGTCTTCGTATGAATTTTCGAGCATCCACGAACGATACTGAGGGTAACACAAACATTTGCAAGCGATTTTATGGACTCTGGAGTTGAAGATCCGTCTTCGTATGAATTTTTGAGCATCCACGAACGATACTGAGGGTAACACAAACATTTGCAAGCGATTTTATGGACTCTGGAGTTGAAGATCCGTCTTCGTATGAATTTTCGAGCAACTACAAACGAAACTGAAGGTACAAGAGACATTTGCAAGCGCCTTTATGGACTCTGGAGTTGAAGATCCGTCTTCGTATGAATTTTCGAGAAACTACAAACCAAACTGAGGGTACGAGAGACATTTGCAAGCGCCTTTATGGACTCTGGAGTTGAAGATCCGGCTTCGTATGAATTTTCGAGCGACTACAAACCAAACTGAGGGTACGAGAGACATTTGCAAGCGCCTTTATGGACTCTGGAGTTGAAGATCCGTCTTCGTATGAATTTTCGAGCAACTACAAACCAAACTGAGGGTACGAGAGACATTTGCAAGCGCCTTTATGGACTCTGGAGTTGAAGATCCGTCTTCGTATGAATTTTCGAGCAAATACAAACGAAACTGAAGGTACAAGAGACATTTGCACGCGCCTTTATGGACTCTGGAGTTGAAGATCCGTCTTCGTATGAATTTTCGAGCAACTACAAACCAAACTGAGGGTACGAGAGACATTTGCAAGCGCCTTGATGGACTCTGGAGTTGAAGATCCGTCTTCGTATGAATTTTCGAGCATCCACGAACGATACTGAGGGTAACACAAACATTTGCAAGCGATTTTATGGACTCTGGAGTTGAAGATCCGTCTTCGTATGAATTTTCGAGCAACTACAAACGAAACTGAAGGTACAAGAGACATTTGCAAGCGCCTTTATGGACTCTGGAGTTGAAGATCCGTCTTCGTATGAATTTTCGAGCATCCACGAACGAAACTGAGGGTAACACAAACATTTGCAAGCGATTTTATGGACTCTCGAGTTGAAGATCCGTCTTCGTATGAATTTTCGAGCAAATACAAATGAAACTGAAGGTACAAAAGACATTTGCAAGCGCCTTTATGGACTCTGGAGTTGAAGATCCGTCTTCGTATGAATTTTCGAGCATCCACGAACGATACTGAGGGTAACACAAACATTTGCAAGCGATTTTATGGACTCTGGAGTTGAAGATCCGTCTTCGTATGAATTTTCGAGCATCCACGAACGATACTGAGGGTAACACAAACATTTGCAAGCGATTTTATGGACTCTGGAGTTGAAGATCCGTCTTCGTATGAATTTTCGAGCATCCACGAACGATACTGAGGGTAACACAAACATTTGCAAGCGATTTTATGGACTCTGGAGTTGAAGATCCGTCTTCGTATGAATTTTCGAGCAACTACAAACGAAACTGAAGGTACAAGAGACATTTGCAAGCGCCTTCATGGACTCTGGAGTTGAAGATCCGTCCTCGTATGAATTTTCGAGCAAATACAAACGAAACTGAAGGTACAAGAGACATTTGCAAGCGCCATTATGGACTCTGGAGTTGAAGATCCGTCTTCGTATGAATTTTCGAGCAACTACAAACGAAACTGAAGGTACAAGAGACATTTGCAAGCGCTTTTGTGGACTCTGGAGTTGAAGATCCGTCTTCGTATGAATTTTCGAGCAACTACAAACGAAACTGAAGGTACAATAGACATTTGCAAGCGCTTTTCTGGACTCTGGAGTTGAAGATCCGTCTTCGTATGAATTTTCGAGCAACTACAAACGGAACTGAAGGTACAAGAGACATTTGCAAGCGCCTTTATGGACTCTGGAGTTGAAGATCCGTCTTCGTATGAATTTTCGAGCAAATACAAACGGAACTGAAGGTACAAGAGACATTTGCAAGCGCCTTTATGGACTCTGGAGTTGAAGATCCGTCTTCGTATGAATTTTCGAGCAACTACAAACGAAACTGAGGGTACGAGAGACATTTGCAAGCGCCTTTATGGACTCCGGAGTTGAAGATCCGTCTTCGTATGAATTTTCGAGCATCCACGAACGATACTGAGGGTAACACAAACATTTGCAAGCGATTTTATGGACTCTGGAGTTGAAGATTCGTCTTCGTATGAATTTTCGAGCAAATACAAACGAAACTGAAGGTACAAAAGACATTTGCAAGCGCCTTTATGGACTCTGGAGTTGAAGATCCGTCTTCGTATGAATTTTCGAGCAAATACAAACGAAACTGAAGGTACAAGAGACATTTGCACGCGCTTTTACGTACTCTGGAGTTGAAGATCCGTCTTCGTATGAATTTTCGAGCATCCACGAACGATACTGAGGGTAACACAAACATTTGCAAGCGATTTTATGGACTCTGGAGTTGACGATCCGTCTTGGTATGAATTTTCGAGCAAATACAAACGAAACTAAAGGTACAAGAGACATTTGCAAGCGCTTTTATGGACTCTGGAGTTGAAGATCCGTCTTCGTATGAATTTTCGAGCAACTACAAACCAAACTGAGGGTACGAGAGACATTTGCAATAGCGCCTTTATGGACTCTGGAGTTGAAGATCCGTCTTCGTATGAATTTTCGAGCATCCACGAACGATACTGAATGTAACACAAACGTTCGCAAGCGATTTTATGGACTCTGGAGTTGAAGATCCGTCTTCGTATGAATTTTCGAGCAAATACAAAGGAAACTGAAGGTACAGGAGACATTTGCAAGCGCCTTTATGGACTCCGGAGTCGAAGATCCGTCTTCGTATGAATTTTCGAGCAACTACAAACCAAACTGAGGGTACGAGAGACATTTGCAAGCGCCTTCATGGACTCTGGAGTCGAAGATCCGTCCTCGTATGAATTTTCGAGCAAATACAAACGAAACTGAAGGTACAAGAGACATTTGCAAGCTCCATTATGGACTCTGGAGTTGAAGATCCGTCTTCGTATGAATTTTCGAGCAAATACAAACGAAACTGAAGGTACTAGAGACATTTGCAAGCGCCTTTATGGACTCTGGAGTTGAAGATCCGTCTTCGTATGAATTTTCGAGCGACTACAAACCAAACTGAGGGTACGAGAGACATTTGCAAGCGCCTTTATGGACTCTGGAGTTGAAGATCCGTCTTCGTATGAATTTTCGAGCAACTACAAACGAAACTGAAGGTACAAGAGACATTTGCAAGCGCCATTATGGACTCTGGAGTTGAAGATCCGTCTTCGTATGAATTTTCGAGCAACTACAAACGAAACTGAAGGTACAAGAGACATTTGCAAGCGCTTTTCTGGACTCTGGAGTTGGAGATCCGTCTTCGTATGAATTTTCGAGCAACTACAAACCAAACTGAGGGTACGAGAGACATTTGCAAGCGCCTTTATGGACTCTGGAGTTGAAGATCCGTCTTCGTATGAATTTTCGAGCTACTACAAACCAAACTGAGGGTACGAGAGACATTTGCAAGCGCCTTTATGGACTCCGGAGATGAAGATCCGTCTTCGTATGAATTTTCGAGCAAATACAAACGGAACTGAAGGTACAAGAGACATTTGCAAGCGCCTTTATGGACTCTGGAGTTGAAGATCCGTCTTCGTATGAATTTTCGAGCAACTACAAACGAAACTGAGGGTACGAGAGACATTTGCAAGCGCCTTTATGGACTCCGGAGTTGAAGATCCGTCTTCGTATGAATTTTCGAGCAACTACAAACCAAACTGAGGGTACGAGAGACATTTGCAAGCGCCTTCATGGACTCTGGAGTCGAAGATCCGTCCTCGTATGAATTTTCGAGCAAATACAAACGAAACTGAAGGTACAAGAGACATTTGCAAGCGCCATTATGGACTCTGGAGTTGAAGATCCGTCTTCGTATGAATTTTCGAGCAAATACAAACGAAACTGAAGGTACTAGAGACATTTGCAAGCGCCTTTATGGACTCTGGAGTTGAAGATCCGTCTTCGTATGAATTTTCGAGCAACTACAAACCAAACTGAGGGTACGAGAGACATTTGCAAGCGCCTTTATGGACTCTGGAGTTGAAGATCCGTCTTCGTATGAATTTTCGAGCGACTACAAACCAAACTGAGGGTACGAGAGACATTTGCAAGCGCCTTTATGGACTCTGGAGTTGAAGATCCGTCTTCGTATGAATTTTCGAGCATCCACGAACGATACTGAGGGTAACACAAACATTTGCAAGCGATTTTATGGACTCCGGAGTTGAAGATCCGTCTTCGTATGAATTTTCGAGCATCCACGAACGATACTGAGGGTAACACAAACTTTTGCAAGCGATTTTATGAACTCTGGAGTTGAAGATCCGTCGTCGTATGAATTTTCGAGCAAATACAAACGAAACTGAAGGTACAAGAGACATTTGCAAGCGCTTTTATGGACTCTGGAGTTGAAGATCCGTCTTCGTATGAATTTTCGAGCAAATACAAACGAAACTGAAGGTACAAGAGACATTTGCAAGCGCCTTTATGGACTCAGGAGTTGAAGATCCGTCTTCGTATGAATTTTCGAGCAAATACAAACGAAACTGAAGGTACAAGAGACATTTGCAAGCGCCTTTATGGACTCTGGAGTTGAAGATCCGTCTTTGTATGAATTTTCGAGCAAATACAAACGAAACTGAAGGTACAAGAGACATTTGCAAGCGCCTTTATGGACTCTGGAGTTGAAGATCCGTCTTCGTATGAATTTTCGAGCATCCACGAACGATACTGAGGGTAACACAAACATTCGCAAGCGATTTTATGGACTCTGGAGTTGAAAATCCGTCTTCGTATGATTTTTCGAGCAAATACAAACGAAACTGAAGGTACAAGAGACATTTGCAAGCGCCTTTATGGACTCTGGAGTTGAAGATCCGTCTTCGTATGAATTTTCGAGCATCCACGAACGAAACTGAGGGTAACACAAACATTTGCAAGCGCCTTTATGGACGCTGGAGTTGAAGATCCGTCTTCGTATGAATTTTCGAGCATCCACGAACGAAACTGAGGGTAACACAAACATTTGCAAGCGATTTCATGGACTCCGGAGTTGAAGATCCGTCTTCGTATGAATTTTCGAGCATCCACGAACGAAACTGAGGGTAACACAAACATTTGCAAGCGATTTTATGGACTCTCGAGTTGAAGATCCGTCTTCGTATGAATTTTCGAGCAAATACAAATGAAACTGAAGGTACAAAAGACATTTGCAAGCGCCTTTATGGACTCTGGAGTTGAAGATCCGTCTTCGTATGAATTTTCGAGCAAATACAAACGAAACTGAAGGTACAGGAGACATTTGCAAGCGCCTTTATGGACTCTGGAGTCGAAGATCCGTCTTCGTATGAATTTTCGAGCAACTACAAACCAAACTGAGGGTACAAGAGACATTTGCAAGCGCCTTCATGGACTCTGGAGTCGAAGATCCGTCCTCGTATGAATTTTCGAGCAAATACAAACGAAACTGAAGGTACAAGAGACATTTGCAAGCGCCTTTATGGACTCTGGAGTTGAAGATCCGTCTTCGTATGAATTTTCGAGCATCCACGAACGAAACTGAGGGTAACACAAACATTTGCAAGCGATTTCATGGACTCTGGAGTTGAAGATCCGTCTTCGTATGAATTTTCGAGCAAATACGAATGAAACTGAAGGTACAAAAGACATTTGCAAGCGCCTTTATGGACTCTGGAGTTGAAGATCCGTCTTCGTATGAATTTTCGAGCAAATACAAACGAAACTGAAGGTACAGGAGACATTTGCAAGCGCCTTTATGGACTCTGGAGTCGAAGATCCGTCTTCGTATGAATTTTCGAGCAACTACAAACCAAACTGAGGGTACGAGAGACATTTGCAAGCGCCTTCATGGACTCTGGAGTCGAAGATCCGTCCTCGTATGAATTTTCGAGCAAATACAAACGAAACTGAAGGTACAAGAGACATTTGCAAGCGCCATTATGGACTCTGGAGTTGAAGATCCGTCTTCGTATGAATTTTCGAGCAAATACAAACGAAACTGAAGGTACAAGAGACATTTGCAAGCGCTTTTATGGACTCTGGAGTTGAAGATCCGTCTTCGTATGAATTTTCGAGCAAATACAAACGAAACTGAAGGTACTAGAGACATTTGCAAGCGCCTTTATGGACTCTGGAGTTGAAGATCCGTCTTCGTATGAATTTTCGAGCAACTACAAACCAAACTGAGGGTACGAGAGACATTTGCAAGCGCCTTGATGGACTCTGGAGTTGAAGATCCGTCTTCGTATGAATTTTCGAGCATCCACGAACGATACTGAGGGTAACACAAACATTTGCAAGCGATTTTATGGACTCTGGAGTTGAAGATCCGTCTTCGTATGAATTTTCGAGCAACTACAAACGAAACTGAAGGTACAAGAGACATTTGCAAGCGCCTTTATGGACTCTGGAGTTGAAGATCCGTCTTCGTATGAATTTTCGAGCATCCACGAACGAAACTGAGGGTAACACAAACATTTGCAAGCGATTTTATGGACTCTCGAGTTGAAGATCCGTCTTCGTATAAATTTTCGAGCAAATACAAATGAAACTGAAGGTACAAAAGACATTTGCAAGCGCCTTTATGGACTCTGGAGTTGAAGATCCGTCTTCGTATGAATTTTCGAGCATCCACGAACGATACTGAGGGTAACACAAACATTTGCAAGCGATTTTATGGACTCTGGAGTTGAAGATCCGTCTTCGTATGAATTTTCGAGCATCCACGAACGATACTGAGGGTACAAGAGACATTTGCAAGCGCCTTCATGGACTCTGGAGTTGAAGATCCGTCTTCGTATGAATTTTCGAGCAACTACAAACCAAACTGAAGGTACAAGAGACATTTGCAAGCGCCTTTATGGACTCTGGAGTTGAAGATCCGTCTTCGTATGAATTTTCGAGCATCCACGAACGAAACTGAGGGTAACACAAACATTTGCAAGCGATTTTATGGACTCTCGAGTTGAAGATCCGTCTTCGTATGAATTTTCGAGCATCCACGAACGATACTGAGGGTAACACAAACATTTGCAAGCGATTTTATGGACTCTGGAGTTGAAGATCCGTCTTCGTATGAATTTTCGAGCAACTACAAACGAAACTGAAGGTACAAGAGACATTTGCAAGCGCCTTCATGGACTCTGGAGTTGAAGATCCGTCTTCGTATGAATTTTCGAGCAACTACAAACGAAACTGAAGGTACAAGAGACATTTGCAAGCGCCTTTATGGACTCTGGAGTTGAAGATCCGTCTTCGTATGAATTTTCGAGCATCCACGAACGAAACTGAGGGTAACACAAACATTTGCAAGCGATTTTATGGACTCTCGAGTTGAAGATCCGTCTTCGTATGAATTTTCGAGCAAATACAAATGAAACTGAAGGTACAAAAGACATTTGCAAGCGCCTTTATGGACTCTGGAGTTGAAGATCCGTCTTCGTATGAATTTTCGAGCATCCACGAACGATACTGAGGGTAACACAAACATTTGCAAGCGATTTTATGGACTCTGGAGTTGAAGATCCGTCTTCGTATGAATTTTCGAGCATCCACGAACGATACTGAGGGTAACACAAACATTTGCAAGCGATTTTATGGACTCTGGAGTTGAAGATCCGTCTTCGTATGAATTTTCGAGCATCCACGAACGATACTGAGGGTAACACAAACATTTGCAAGCGATTTTATGGACTCTGGAGTTGAAGATCCGTCTTCGTATGAATTTTCGAGCAACTACAAACGAAACTGAAGGTACAAGAGACATTTGCAAGCGCCTTCATGGACTCTGGAGTTGAAGATCCGTCTTCGTATGAATTTTCGAGCAACTACAAACGAAACTGAAGGTACAAGAGACATTTGCAAGCGCCTTCATGGACTCTGGAGTTGAAGATCCGTCTTCGTATGAATTTTCGAGCAACTACAAACGAAACTGAAGGTACAAGAGACATTTGCAAGCGCCATTATGGACTCTGGAGTTGAAGATCCGTCTTCGTATGAATTTTCGAGCAACTACAAACGAAACTGAAGGTACAAGAGACATTTGCAAGCGCTTTTCTGGACTCTGGAGTTGAAGATCCGTCTTCGTATGAATTTTCGAGCAACTACAAACCAAACTGAGGGTACGAGAGACATTTGCAAGCGCCTTTATGGACTCTGGAGTTGAAGATCCGTCTTCGTATGAATTTTCGAGCAAATACAAACGGAACTGAAGGTACAAGAGACATTTGCAAGCGCCTTTAAGGACTCTGGAGTTGAAGATCCGTCTTCGTATGAATTTTCGAGCAACTACAAACGAAACTGAGGGTACAAGAGACATTTGCAAGCGCCTTTATGGACTCCGGAGTTGAAGATCCGTCTTCGTATGAATTTTCGAGCAACTACAAACGAAACTGAAGGTACAAGAGACATTTGCAAGCGCCTTTATGGACTCTGGAGTTGAAGATCCGTCTTCGTATGAATTTTCGAGCATCCACGAACGAAACTGAGGGTAACACAAACATTTGCGAGCGCCTTTATGAACTCTGGAGTTGAAGATCCGTCTTCGTATGAATTTTCGATTATCCACGAACGAAACTGAGGGTAACACAAACATTTGCAAGCGATTTTATGGACTCTGGAGTTGAAGATCCGTCTTCGTATGAATTTTCGAGCATCCACGAACGAAACTGAGGGTAACACAAACATTTGCAAGCGCCTTTATGAACTCTGGAGTTGAAGATCCGTCTTCGTATGAATTTCCGAGCAACTACAAACGAAACTGAAGGTACAAGAGACATTTGCAAGCGCCTTTATGGACTCTGGAGTTGAAGATCCGTCTTCGTATGAATTTTCGAGCATCGACGAACGAAACTGAGGGTAACACAAACATTTACAAGCGATTTTATGGACTCTGGAGTTGAAGATCCGTCTTCGTATGAATTTTCGAGCATCCACGAACGATACTGAGGGTAACACAAACATTTGCAAGCGATTTCATGGACTCTGGAGTTGAAGATCCGTCTTCGTATGAATTTTCGAGCATCCACGAACGATACTGAGGGTACAAGAGACATTTGCAAGCGCCTTCATGGACTCTGGAGTTGAAGATCCGTCTTCGTATGAATTTTCGAGCAACTACAAACCAAACTGAAGGTACAAGAGACATTTGCAAGCGCCTTTATGGACTCTGGAGTTGAAGATCCGTCTTCTTATGAATTTTCGAGCAAATACAAACGAAACTGAAAGTACAAGAGACATTTGCAAGCGCTTTTATGTACTCTGGAGTTGAAGATCCGTCTTCGTATGAATTTTCGAGCATCCACGAACGATACTGAGGGTAACACAAACATTTGCAAGCGATTTTATGGACTCTGGAGTTGAAGATCCGTCTTCGTATGAATTTTCGAGGAAACACAAACGAAACTGAAGGTACAAGAGACATTTGCAAGCGCTTTTATGGACTCTGGAGTTGAAGATCCGTCTTCGTATGAATTTTCGAGCAAATACAAACGAAACTGAAGGTACAAGAGACATTTGCAAGCGCCTTTATGGACTCTTGAGTTGAAGATCCGTCTTCGTATGAATTTTCGAGCAACTCTAAACGAAACTGAGGGTACGAGAGACATTTGCAAGCGCCTCTATGACTCTGAATTTTCGTATGAACGAAACTGAGGGTAACACAAACATTTGCAAGCGATTTTATGGACTCTGGAGTTGAAGATCCGTCTTCGTATGAATTTTCGAGCATCCACGAACGAAACTGAGGGTAACACAAACATTTGCGAGCGCCTTTATGGACTCTGGAGTTGAAGATCCGTCTTCGTATGGATTTTCGAGCAACTACAAACCAAACTGAGGGTACGAGAGACATTTGCAAGCGCCTTTATGGACTCTGGAGTTGAAGATCCGTCTTCGTATGAATTTTCGAGCATCCACGAACGAAACTGAGGGTAACACAAACATTTGCAAGCGCCTTTATGGACTCTGGAGTTGAAGATCCGTCTTCGCATGGATTTTCGAGCAACTACAAACCAAACTGAGGGTACGAGAGACATTTGCAAGCGCCTTTATGGACTCTGGAGTTGAAGATCCGTCTTCGTATGAATTTTCGAGCATCCACGAACGATACTGAGGGTAACACAAACATTTGCAAGCGATTTCATGGACTCTGGAGTTGAAGATCCGTCTTCGTATGAATTTTCGAGCATCCACGAACGATACTGAGGGTAACACAAACATTTGCAAGCGATTTCATGGACTCTGGAGTTGAAGATCCGTCTTCGTATGAATTTTCGAGCAACTACAAACCAAACTGAAGGTACAAGAGACATTTGCAAGCGCCTTTATGGACTCTGGAGTTGAAGATTCGTCTTCGTATGAATTTTCGAGCAACTACAAACGGAACTGAAGGTACAAAAGACATTTGCAAGCGCCTTTATGAACTCTGGAGTTGAAGATCCGTCTTCGTATGAATTTTCAAGCATCCACGAACGAAACTGAGGGTAACACAAACATTTGCAAGCGATTTTATGGACTCTGGAGTTGAAGATCCGTCTTCGTATGAATTTTCGAGCATCCACGAACGAAACTGAAGGTACAAGAGACATTTGCAAGCGCCTTTATGGACTCTGGAGTTGAAGATCCGTCTTCGTATGAATTTTCGAGCGTCCACGAATGAAACTGAGGGTAACACAAACATTTGCGAGCGCCTTTATGGACTCTGGAGTTGAAGATCCGTCTTCGTATGGATTTTCGAGCAACTACAAACCAAACTGAGGGTACGAGAGACATTTGCAAGCGATTTTATGGATTCTGGAGTTGAAGATCCGTCTTCGTATGAATTTTCGAGCATCCACGAACGAAACTGAGGGTAACACAAACATTTGCAAGCGCCTTTATGGACTCTGGAGTTGAAGATCCGTCTTCGCATGGATTTTCGAGCAACTACAAACCAAGCTGAGGGTACGAGAGACATTTGCAAGCGCCTTTATGGACTCTGGAGTTGAAGATCCGTCTTCGTATGAATTTTCGAGCATCCACGAACGATACTGAGGGTAACACAAACATTTGCAAGCGATTTCATGGACTCTGGAGTTGAAGATCCGTCTTCGTATGAATTTTCGAGCATCCACGAACGATACTGAGGGTAACACAAACATTTGCAAGCGATTTCATGGACTCTGGAGTTGAAGATCCGTCTTCGTATGAATTTTCGAGCAACTACAAACCAAACTGAAGGTACAAGAGACATTTGCAAGCGCCTTTATGGACTCTGGAGTTGAAGATTCGTCTTCGTATGAATTTTCGAGCAACTACAAACGGAACTGAAGGTACAAAAGACATTTGCAAGCGCCTTTATGAACTCTGGAGTTGAAGATCCGTCTTCGTATGAATTTTCAAGCATCCACGAACGAAACTGAGGGTAACACAAACATTTGCAAGCGATTTTATGGACTCTGGAGTTGAAGATCCGTCTTCGTATGAATTTTCGAGCATCCACGAACGAAACTGAGGGTAACACAAACATTTGCAAGCGATTTTATGGACTCTGGAGTTGAAGATCCGTCTTCGTATGAATTTTCGAGCATCCACGAACGAAACTGAGGGTAACACAAACATTTGCAAGCGATTTTATGGACTCTGGAGTTGAAGATCCGTCTTCGTATGAATTTTCGAGCATCCACGAACGAAACTGAGGGTAACACAAACATTTGCAAGCGCCTTCATGAACTCTGGAATTGAAGATCCGTCTTCGTATGAATTTTCGAGCAACTACAAACGAAACTGAAGGTACAAGAGACATTTGCAAGCGATTTCATGGACTCTGGAGTTGAAGATCCGTCTTCGTATGAATTTTCGAGCAACTACAAACCAAACTAAAGGTACAAGAGACATTTGCAAGCGCCTTCATGGACTCTGGAGTTGAAGATTCGTCTTCGTATGAATTTTCGAGCAACTACAAACGGAACTGAAGGTACAAAAGACATTTGCAAGCGCCTTTATGAACTCTGGAGTTGAAGATCCGTCTTCGTATGAATTTTCAAGCATCCACGAACGAAACTGAGGGTAACACAAACATTTGCAAGCGATTTTATGGACTCTGGAGTTGAAGATCCGTCTTCGTATGAATTTTCGAGCATCCACGAACGAAACTGAGGGTAACACAAACATTTGCAAGCGATTTTATGGACTCTGGAGTTGAAGATCCGTCTTCGTATGAATTTTCGAGCATCCACGAACGAAACTGAGGGTAACACAAACATTTGCAAGCGATTTTATGGACTCTGGAGTTGAAGATCCGTCTTCGTATGAATTTTCGAGCATCCACGAACGAAACTGAGGGTAACACAAACATTTGCAAGCGCCTTCATGAACTCTGGAATTGAAGATCCGTCTTCGTATGAATTTTCGAGCAACTACAAACGAAACTGAAGGTACAAGAGACATTTGCAAGCGCCTTCATGGACTCTGGAGTTGAAGATCCGTCTTCGTATGAATTTTCGAGCATCCACGAATGAAACTGAGGGTAACACAAACATTTGCGAGCGCCTTTATGGACTCTGGAGTTGAAGATCCGTCTTCGTATGGATTTTCGAGCAACTACAAACCAAACTGAGGGTACGAGAGACATTTGCAAGCGCCTTTATGGACTCTGGAGTTGAAGATCCGTCTTCGTATGAATTTTCGAGCATCCACGAACGATACTGAGGGTAACACAAACATTTGCAAGCGATTTCATGGACTCTGGAGTTGAAGATCCGTCTTCGTATGAATTTTCGAGCAACTACAAACCAAACTGAAGGTACAAGAGACATTTGCAAGCGCCTTTATGGACTCTGGAGTTGAAGATTCGTCTTCGTATGAATGTTCGAGCAACTACAAACGAAACTGAAGGTACGAGACATTTGCAAGCGCCTTCATGGACTCTGGAGTTGAAGATCCGTCTTCGTATGAATTTTCGAGCATCCACGAACGATACTGAGGGTAACACAAACGTTTGCAAGCGATTTCATGGACTCTGGAGTTGAAGATCCGTCTTCGCATGGATTTTCGAGCAACTACAAACCAAACTGAGGGTACGAGAGGCATTTGCAAGCGCCTTTATGGACTCTGGAGTTGAAGATCCGTCTTCGTATGAATTTTCGAGCATCCACGAACGATACTGAGGGTAACACAAACATTTGCAAGCGAATTCATGGACTCTGGAGTTGAAGATCCGTCTTCGTATGAATTTTCGAGCATTCACGAACGATACTGAGGGTACAAGAGACATTTGCAAACGCCTTTATGGACTCTGGATTCGAAGATCCGTCTTCGTATGAATTTTCGAGCAACTACAAACCAAACTGAAGGTACAAGAGACATTTGCAAGCGCCTTTATGGACTCTGGAGTTGAAGATTCGTCTTCGTATGAATTTTCGAGCAACTACAAACCAAACTGAAGGTACAAGAGACATTTGCAAGCGCCTTTATGGACTCTGGAGTTGAAGATCCGTCTTCGTATGAATTTTCGAGCAACTACAAACCAAACTGAGGGTACGAGAGACTTTTGCAAGCGCGTTTATGGACTCTGGAGTTGAAGATCCGTCCTCGTATGAATTTTCGAGCAACTACAAACGAAACTGAAGGTACAAGAGACATTTGCAAGCGCCTTTATGGACTCTGGAGTTGGAGATCCGTCTTCGTATGAATTTTCGAGCATCCACGAACGAAACTGAGGGTAACTCAAACATTTGCAAGCGATTTTATGGACTCTGGAGTTGAAGATCCGTCTTCGTATGAATTTTCGAGCAACTACAAACGAAACTGAGGGTACGAGAGACATTTGCAAGCGCCTCTATGGACTCTGGAGTTGAAGATCCGTCCTCGTATGAATTTTCGAGAAACTACAAACGAAACTGAAGGTACAAGAGACATTTGCAAGCGCCTTTATGGACTCTGGAGTTAAAGATCCGTCTTCGTATGAATTTTCGAGCAACTACAAACCAAACTGAGGGTACGAGAGACTTTTGCAAGCGCCTTTATGGACTCTGGAGTTGAAGATCCGTCCTCGTATGAATTTTCGAGCAACTACAAACGAAACTGAAGGTACAAGAGACATTTGCAAGCGCCTTCATGGACTCTGGAGTCGAAGATCCGTCTTCGTATGAATTTTCGAGCATCCACGAACGAAACTGAGGGTAACTCACACATTTGCAAGCGCCTTTATGGACTCTGGAGTTGAAGATCCGTCTTCGTATGAATTTTTGAGCAACTACAAACCAAACTGAGGGTACGAGAGACATTTGCAAGCGCCTTCATGGACTCTGGAGTTGAAGATCCGTCTTCGTATGAATTTTCGAGCATCCACGAACGATACTGAGGGTAACACAAACATTTGCAAGCGATTTCATGGACTCTGGAGTTGAAGATCCGTCTTCGTATGAATTTTCGAGCATCCACGAACGATACTGAGGGTACAAGAGACATTTGCAAGCGCCTTTATGGACTCTGGAGTCGAAGATCCGTCTTCGTATGAATTTTCGAGCATCCACGAACGAAACTGAGGGTAACACAAACATTTGCAAGCGATTTTATGGACTCTGGAGTTGAAAATCCGCCTTCGTATGAATTTTCGAGCATCCACGAACGAAACTGAGGTTAACACAAACATTTGCAAGCGCCTTTATGAACTCTGGAGTTGAAGATCCGTCTTCGTGTGAATTTCCGAGCAACTACAAACGAAACTGAAGGTACAAGAGACATTTGCAAGCGCCATTATGGACTCTGGAGTTGAAGATCCGTCTTCGTATGAATTTTCGAGCATCCACGAACGAAACTGAGGGTAACACAAACATTTACAAGCGATTTTATGGACTCTGGAGTTGAAGATCCGTCTTCGTATGAATTTTCGAGCATCCACGAACGAAACTGAGGGTAACACAAACATTTGCAAGCGATTTTATGGACTCTGGAGTTGAAGATCCGTCTTCGTATGAATTTTCGAGCATCCACGAACGAAACTGAGGGTAACACAAACATTTGCAAGCGCCTTTATGGACTCTGGAGTTGAAGATCCGTCTTCGTATGAATTTTTGAGCAACTACAAACCAAACTGAGGGTACGAGAGACATTTGCAAGCGCCTTCATGGACTCTGGAGTTGAAGATCCGTCTTCGTATGAATTTTCGAGCATCCACGAACGATACTGAGGGTAACACAAACATTTGCAAGCGATTTCATGGACTCTGGAGTTGAAGATCCGTCTTCGTATGAATTTTCGAGCATCCACGAACGATACTGAGGGTACAAGAGACATTTGCAAGCGCCTTTATGGACTCTGGAGTCGAAGATCCGTCTTCGTATGAATTTTCGAGCATCCACGAACGAAACTGAGGGTAACACAAACATTTGCAAGCGATTTTATGGACTCTGGAGTCGAAAATCCGCCTTCGTATGAATTTTCGAGCATCCACGAACGAAACTGAGGTTAACACAAACATTTGCAAGCGCCTTTATGAACTCTGGAGTTGAAGATCCGTCTTCGTGTGAATTTCCGAGCAACTACAAACGAAACTGAAGGTACAAGAGACATTTGCAAGCGCCATTATGGACTCTGGAGTTGAAGATCCGTCTTCGTATGAATTTTCGAGCATCCACGAACGAAACTGAGGGTAACACAAACATTTACAAGCGATTTTATGGACTCTGGAGTTGAAGATCCGTCTTCGTATGAATTTTCGAGCATCCACGAACGAAACTGAGGGTAACACAAACATTTGCAAGCGATTTTATGGACTCTGGAGTTGAAGATCCGTCTTCGTATGAATTTTCGAGCATCCACGAACGAAACTGAGGGTAACACAAACATTTGCAAGCGCCTTTATGGACTCTGGAGTTGAAGATCCGTCTTCGTATGAATTTTTGAGCAACTACAAACCAAACTGAGGGTACGAGAGACATTTGCAAGCGCCTTCATGGACTCTGGAGTTGAAGATCCGTCTTCGTATGAATTTCCGAGCATCCACGAACGATACTGAGGGTAACACAAACATTTGCAAGCGATTTCATGGACTCTGGAGTTGAAGATCCGTCTTCGTATGAATTTTCGAGCATCCACGAACGATACTGAGGGTACAAGAGACATTTGCAAGCGCCTTTATGGACTCTGGAGTTGAAGATCCGTCTTCGTATGAATTTTCGAGCATCCACGAACGAAACTGAGGGTAACACAAACATTTGCAAGCGATTTTATGGACTCTGGAGTTGGAGATCCGTCTGCGTATGAATTTTCGAGCAAATACAAACGAAACTGAAGGTTCAAGAGACATTTGCAAGCGCCTTTATGGACTCTGGAGTTGAAGATCCGTCTTCGTATGAATTTTCGAGCATCCACGAACGAAACTGAGGGTAACACAAACATTTGCAAGCGCCTTTATGGACTCTGGAGTTGAAGATCCGTCTTCGTATGAATTTTCGAGCATCCACGAACGAAACTGAGGGTAACACAAACATTTGCAAGCGATTTTATGGACTCTGGAGTTGGAGATCCGTCTGCGTATGAATTTTCGAGCATCCACGAACGAAACTGAGGGTAACACAAACATTTGCAAGCGATTTTATGGACTCTGGAGTTGAAGATCCGTCTTCGTATGAATTTTCGAGCATCCACGAACGATACTGAGGGTAACACAAACATTTGCAAGCGATTTTATGGACTCTGGAGTTGAAGATCCGTCTTCGTATGAATTTTCGAGGTAACACAAACGAAACTGAAGGTACAAGAGACATTTGCAAGCGCTTCTATGGACTCTGGAGTTGAAGATCCGTCTTCGTATGAATTTTCGAGCAAATACAAACGAAACTGAAGGTACAAGAGACATTTGCAAGCGCCTTTATGGACTCTGGAGTTGAAGATCCGTCTTCGTATGAATTTTCGAGCAACTCTAAACGAAACTGAGGGTACGAGAGACATTTGCAAGCGCCTCTATGGACTCTGGAGTTGAAGATCCGTCCTCGTATGAATTTTCGAGCAACTACAAACGAAACTGAAGGTACAAGAGACATTTGCAAGCGCTTTTATGGACTCTGGAGTTGAAGATCCGTCTTCGTATGAATTTTCGAGCATCCACGAACGAAACTGAGGGTAACACAAACATTTGCAAGCGCCTTTATGGACTCTGGAGTTGAAGATCCGTCTTCGTATGAATTTTCGAGCAACTACAAACCAAACTGAGGGTACGAGAGACATTTGCAAGCGCCTTTATGGACTCTGGAGTTGAAGATCCGTCCTCGTATGAATTTTCGAGCAACTACAAACGGAACTGAAGGTACAAGAGACATTTGCAAGCGCCTTTATGGACTCTGGAGTTGAAGATCCGTCTTCGTATGAATTTTCGAGCATCCACGAACGAAACTGAGGGTAACACAAACATTTGCAAGCGATTTTATGGACTCTGGAGTTGAAGATCCGTCTTCGTATGAATTTTCGAGCATCCACGAACGAAACTGAGGGTAACACAAACATTTGCAAGCGCCTTTATGGACTCTGGAGTTGAAGATCCGTCTTCGCATGGATTTTCGAGCAACTACAAACCAAACTGAGGGTACGAGAGACATTTGCAAGCGCCTTTATGGACTCTGGAGTTGAAGATCCGTCTTCGTATGCATTTTCGAGCATCCACGAACGATACTGAGGGTAACACAAACATTTGCAAGCGATTTCATGGACTCTGGAGTTGAAGATCCGTCTTCGTATGAATTTTCGAGCATCCACGAACGATACTGAGGGTACAAGAGACATTTGCAAGCGCCTTTATGGACTCTGGATTTGAAGATCCGTCTTCGTATGAATTTTCGAGCAACTACAAACCAAACTGAAGGTACAAGAAACATTTGCAAGCGCCTTTATGGACTCTGGAGTTGAAGATTCGTCTTCGTATGAATTTTCGAGCAACTACAAACGAAACTGAAGGTACAAGAGACATTTGCAAGCGCCTTTATGGACTCTGGAGTTGAAGATCCGTCTTCGTATGAATTTTCGAGCATCCACGAACAAAACTGAGGGTAACACAAACATTTGCAAGCGATTTTATGGACTCTGGAGTTGAAGATCCGTCCTCGTATGAATTTTCGAGAAACTACAAACGAAACTGAAGGTACAAGAGACATTTGCAAGCGCCTTTATGGACTCTGGAGTTGAAGATCCGTCTTCGTATGAATTTTCGAGCATCCACGAACGAAACTGAGGGTAACACAAACATTTGCAAGCGATTTTATGGACTCTGGAGTTGAAGATCCGTCCTCGTATGAATTTTCGAGAAACTACAAACGAAACTGAAGGTACAAGAGACATTTGCAAGCGCCTTTATGGACTCTGGAGTTGAAGATCCGTCTTCGTATGAATTTTCGAGCATCCACGAACGAAACTGAGGGTAACTCGAACATTTGCAAGCGATTTTATGGACTCTGGAGTTGAAGATCCGTCTTCGTATGGATTTTCGAGCAACTACAAACGAAACTGAGGGTACGAGAGACATTTGCAAGCGCCTCTATGGACTCTGGAGTTGAAGATCCGTCCTCGTATGAATTTTCGAGCAACTACAAACGAAACTGAAGGTACAAGAGACATTTGCAAGCGCTTTTATGGACTCTGGAGTTGAAGATCCGTCTTCGTATGAATTTTCGAGCATCCACGAACGAAACTGAGGGTAACACAAACATTTGCAAGCGCCTTTATGGACTCTGGAGTTGAAGATCCGTCTTCGTATGAATTTTCGAGCAACTACAAACCAAACTGAGGGTACGAGAGACATTTGCAAGCGCCTTTATGGACTCTGGAGTTGAAGATCCGTCCTCGTATGAATTTTCGAGCAACTACAAACGGAACTGAAGGTACAAGAGACATTTGCAAGCGCCTTTATGGATTCTGGAGTTGAAGATCCGTCCTCGTATGAATTTTCGAGCAACTACAAACCAAACTGAGGGTACGAGAGACATTTGCAAGCGCCTTTATGGACTCTGGAGTTGAAGATCCGTCTTCGTATGAATTTTCGAGCATCCACGAACGAAACTGAGGGTAACACAAACATTTGCAAGCGATTTTATGGACTCTGGAGTTGAAGATCCGTCTTCGTATGAATTTTCGAGCATCCACGAACGAAACTGAGGGTAACACAAACATTTGCAAGCGCCTTTATGGACTCTGGAGTTGAAGATCCGTCTTCGCATGGATTTTCGAGCAACTACAAACCAAACTGAGGGTACGAGAGACATTTGCAAGCGCCTTTATGGACTCTGGAGTTGAAGATCCGTCTTCGTATGCATTTTCGAGCATCCACGAACGATACTGAGGGTAACACAAACATTTGCAAGCGATTTCATGGACTCTGGAGTTGAAGATCCGTCTTCGTATGAATTTTCGAGCAACTACAAACGGAACTGAAGGTACAAGAGACATTTGCAAGCGCTTTTATGGACTCTGGAGTTGAAGATCCGTCTTCGTATGAATTTTCGAGCAACTACAAACCAAACTGAGGGTACGAGAGACTTTTGCAAGCGCCTTTATGGACTCTGGAGTTGAAGATCCGTCCTCGTATGAATTTTCGAGCAACTACAAACGGAACTGAAGGTACAAGAGACATTTGCAAGCGCTTTTATGGACTCTGGAGTTGAAGATCCGTCTTCGTATGAATTTTCGAGCAACTACAAACCAAACTGAGGGTACGAGAGACTTTTGCAAGCGCCTTTATGGACTCTGGAGTTGAAGATCCGTCCTCGTATGAATTTTCCAGCAACTACAAACGAAACTGAAGGTACAAGAGACATTTGCAAGCGCCTTCATGGACTCTGGAGTTGAAGATCCGTCTTCGTATGAATTTTCGAGCATCCACGAACGAAACTGAGGGTAACTCAAACATTTGCAAGCGATTTTATGGACTCTGGAGTTGAAGATCCGTCTTCGTATGAATTTTCGAGCATCCACGAACGAAACTGAGGGTAACACAAACATTTGCAAGCGATTTTATGGACTCTGGAGTTGAAGATCCGTCTTCGTATGAATTTTCGAGCATCCACGAACGAAACTGAGGGTAACACAAACATTTGCAAGCGCCTTTATGGACTCTGGAGTTGAAGATCCGTCTTCGTATGAATTTTCGAGCAACTACAAACCAAACTGAGGGTACGAGAGACATTTGCAAGCGCCTCTATGGACTCTGGAGTTGAAGATCCGTCCTCGTATGAATTTTCGAGCAACTACAAACGAAACTGCAGGTACAAGAGACATTTGCAAGCGCTTTTATGGACTCTGGAGTTGAAGATCCGTCTTCGTATGAATTTTCGAGCATCCACGAACGAAACTGAGGGTAACACAAACATTTGCAAGCGCCTTTATGGACTCTGGAGTTGAAGATCCGTCTTCGTATGAATTTTCGAGCAACTACAAACCAAACTGAGGGTACGAGAGACATTTGCAAGCGCCTCTATGGACTCTGGAGTTGAAGATCCGTCCTCGTATGAATTTTCGAGCAACTACAAACGAAACTGCAGGTACAAGAGACATTTGCAAGCGCTTTTATGGACTCTGGAGTTGAAGATCCGTCTTCGTATGAATTTTCGAGCATCCACGAACGAAACTGAGGGTAACACAAACATTTGCAAGCGCCTTTATGGACTCTGGAGTTGAAGATCCGTCTTCGTATGAATTTTCGAGCAACTACAAACCAAACTGAGGGTACGAGAGACATTTGCAAGCGCCTTTATGGACTCTGGAGTTGAAGATCCGTCTTCGTATGAATTTTCGAGCATCCACGAACGAAACTGAGGGTAACACAAACATTTGCAAGCGATTTTATGGCCTCTCGAGTTGAAGATCCGTCTTCGTATGAATTTTCGAGCATCCACGAACGAAACTGAGGGTAACACAAACATTTGCAAGCGATTCTATGGACTCTCGAGTCGAAGATCCGTCTTCGTATGAATTTTCGAGCAACTACAAACGAAACTAAAGGTACAAGAGACATTTGCAAGCGCTTTTATGGACTCTGGAGTTGAAGATCCGTCTTCGTATGAATTTTCGAGCAACTACGAACGAAACTGAGGGTAACACAAACATTTGCAAGCGATTCTATGGACTCTCGAGTCGAAGATCCGTCTTCGTATGAATTTTCGAGCAACTACAAACGAAACTAAAGGTACAAGAGACATTTGCAAGCGCTTTTATGGACTCTGGAGTTGAAGATCCGTCTTCGTATGAATTTTCGAGCAACTACGAACCAAACTGAGGGTACGAGAGACATTTGCAAGCGCCTTTATGGTCTCTGGAGTTGAAGATCCGTCTTCGTATGAATTTTCGAGCGACTACAAACCAAACTGAGGGTACGAGCGACATTTGCAAGCGCCTTTATGGACTCTGGAGTTGAAGATCCGTCTTCGTATGAATTTTCGAGCAACTACAAACCAAACTGAGGGTACGAGAGACATTTGCAAGCGCCTTTATGGACTCTGGAGTTGGAGATCCGTCTTCGTATGAATTTTCGAGCATCCACGAACGATACTGAGGGTAACACAAACATTTGCAAGCGATTTTATGGACTCTGGAGTTGAAGATCCGTCTTCGTATGAATTTTCGAGCATCCACGAACGATGCTGAGGGTAACACAAACATTTGCAAGCGATTTTATGGACTCTGGATTTGAAAATCCGTCTTCGTATGAATTTTCGAGCAACTACAAACGAAACTAAAGGTACAAGAGACATTTGCAAGCGCTTTTATGGACTCTGGAGTTGAAGATCCGTCCTCGTATGAATTTTCGAGCAACTACAACCGAAACTAAAGGTACAAGAGACATCTGCAAGCGCTTTTATGGACTCTGGAGTTGAAGATCCGTCTTCGTATGAATTTTCGAGCAACTACAAACCAAACTGAGGGTACGAGAGACATTTGCAAGCGCCTTTATGGACTCTGGATTTGAAGATCCGTCTTCGTATGAATTTTCGAGCGACTACAAACCAAACTGAGGGTACGAGAGACATTTGCAAGCGCCTTTATGGACTCTGGAGTTGAAGATCCGTCTTCGTATGAATTTTCGAGCAACTACAAACCAAACTGAGGGTACGAGAGACATTTGCAAGCGCCTTTATGGACTCTGGAGTTAAAGATCCGTCTTCGTATGAATTTTCGAGCAACTACAATCGAAACTGAGGGTACGAGAGACATTTGCAAGCGCCTTTATGGACTCTGGAGTTGAAGATCCGTCTTCGTATGAATTTTCGAGCATCCACGAACGATACTGAGAATAACACAAACATTTGCAAGCGATTTTATGGACTCTGGAGTTGAAAATCCGTCTTCGTATGAATTTTCGAGCAAATACAAACGAAACTGAAGGTACAAGAGACATTTGCAAGCGCTTTTATGGACTCTGGAGTTGAAGATCCGTCTTTGTATGAATTTTCGAGCAAATACAAACGAAACTGAAGGTACAAGAGACATTTGCAAGCGCCTCTATGGACTCTGGAGTTGAAGATCCGTCCTCGTATGAATTTCCGAGCAACTACAAACGAAACTGAGGGTACGAGAGACATTTGCAAGCGCTTTTATGGACTCTGGAGTTGAAGATCCGTCTTCGTATGAATTTTCGAGCAACTACAAACCAAACTGAGGGTACGAGAGACTTTTGCAAGCGCCTTTATGGACTCTGGAGTTGAAGATCCGTCCTCGTATGAATTTTCGAGCAACTACAAACGAAACTGAAGGTACAAGAGACATTTGCAAGCGCCTTCATGGACTCTGGAGTTGAAGATCCGTCTTCGTATGAATTTTCGAGCATCCACGAACGATACTGAGGGTAACTCAAACAATTGCAAGCGATTTTATGGACTCTGGAGTTGAAGATCCGTCTTCGTATGAATTTTCGAGCATCCACGAACGAAACTGAGGGTAACACAAACATTTGCAAGCGATTTTATGGACTCTGGAGTTGAAGATCCGTCTTCGTATGAATTTTCGAGCATCCACGAACGAAGCTGAGGGTAACACAAACATTTGCAAGCGCCTTTATGGACTCTGGAGTTGAAGATCCGTCTTCGTATGAATTTTCGAGCAAATACAAACGAAACTGAAGGTACAAGAGACATTTGCAAGCGCCTCTATGGACTCTGGAGTTGAAGATCCGTCCTCGTATGAATTTCCGAGCAACTACAAACGAAACTGAAGGTACAAGAGACATTTGCAAGCGCTTTTATGGACTCTGGAGTTGAAGATCCGTCTTCGTATGAATTTTCGAGCAACTACAAACCAAACTGAGGGTACGAGAGACTTTTGCAAGCGCCTTTATGGACTCTGGAGTTGAAGATCCGTCGTCGTATGAATTTTCGAGCAACTACAAACGAAACTGAAGGTACAAGAGACATTTGCAAGCGCCTTCATGGACTCTGGAGTTGAAGATCCGTCTTCGTATGAATTTTCGAGCATCCACGAACGAAACTGAGGGTAACTCAAACATTTGCAAGCGATTTTATGGACTCTGGAGTTGAAGATCCGTCTTCGTATGAATTTTCGAGCATCCACGAACGAAACTGAGGGTAACACAAACATTTGCAAGCGATTTTATGGACTCTGGAGTTGAAGATCCGTCTTCGTATGAATTTTCGAGCATCCACGAACGAAACTGAGGGTAACACAAACATTTGCAAGCGCCTTTATGGACTCTGGAGTTGAAGATCCGTCTTCGTATGAATTTTCGAGCAACTACAAACCAAACTGAGGGTACGAGAGACATTTGCAAGCGCCTCTATGGACTCTGGAGTTGAAGATCCGTCCTCGTATGAATTTTCGAGCAACTACAAACGAAACTGCAGGTACAAGAGACATTTGCAAGCGCTTTTATGGACTCTGGAGTTGAAGATCCGTCTTCGTATGAATTTTCGAGCATCCACGAACGAAACTGAGGGTAACACAAACATTTGCAAGCGCCTTTATGGACTCTGGAGTTGAAGATCCGTCTTCGTATGAATTTTCGAGCAACTACAAACCAAACTGAGGGTACGAGAGACATTTGCAAGCGCCTTTATGGACTCTGGAGTTGAAGATCCGTCTTCGTATGAATTTTCGAGCATCCACGAACGAAACTGAGGGTAACACAAACATTTGCAAGCGATTTTATGGCCTCTCGAGTTGAAGATCCGTCTTCGTATGAATTTTCGAGCAAATACAAACGAAACTGAAGGTACAAAAGACATTTGCAAGCGCCTTTATGGACTCTGGAGTTGAAGATCCGTCTTCGTATGAATTTTCGAGCATCCACGAACGAAACTGAGGGTAACACAAACATTTGCAAGCGATTCTATGGACTCTCGAGTCGAAGATCCGTCTTCGTATGAATTTTCGAGCAACTACAAACGAAACTAAAGGTACAAGAGACATTTGCAAGCGCTTTTATGGACTCTGGAGTTGAAGATCCGTCTTCGTATGAATTTTCGAGCAACTACGAACCAAACTGAGGGTACGAGAGACATTTGCAAGCGCCTTTATGGTCTCTGGAGTTGAAGATCCGTCTTCGTATGAATTTTAGAGCGACTACAAACCAAACTGAGGGTACGAGCGACATTTGCAAGCGCCTTTATGGACTCTGGAGTTGAAGATCCGTCTTCGTATGAATTTTCGAGCAACTACAAACCAAACTGAGGGTACGAGAGACATTTGCAAGCGCCTTTATGGACTCTGGAGTTGGAGATCCGTCTTCGTATGAATTTTCGAGCATCCACGAACGATACTGAGGGTAACACAAACATTTGCAAGCGATTTTATGGACTCTGGAGTTGAAGATCCGTCTTCGTATGAATTTTCGAGCATCCACGAACGATGCTGAGGGTAACACAAACATTTGCAAGCGATTTTATGGACTCTGGATTTGAAAATCCGTCTTCGTATGAATTTTCGAGCAACTACAAACGAAACTAAAGGTACAAGAGACATTTGCAAGCGCTTTTATGGACTCTGGAGTTGAAGATCCGTCCTCGTATGAATTTTCGAGCAACTACAACCGAAACTAAAGGTACAAGAGACATTTGCAAGCGCTTTTATGGACTCTGGAGTTGAAGATCCGTCTTCGTATGAATTTTCGAGCAACTACAAACCAAACTGAGGGTACGAGAGACATTTGCAAGCGCCTTTATGGACTCTGGATTTGAAGATCCGTCTTCGTATGAATTTTCGAGCGACTACAAACCAAACTGAGGGTACGAGAGACATTTGCAAGCGCCTTTATGGACTCTGGAGTTGAAGATCCGTCTTCGTATGAATTTTCGAGCAACTACAAACCAAACTGAGGGTACGAGAGACTTTTGCAAGCGCCTTTATGGACTCTGGAGTTGAAGATCCGTCGTCGTATGAATTTTCGAGCAACTACAAACGAAACTGAAGGTACAAGAGACATTTGCAAGCGCCTTCATGGACTCTGGAGTTGAAGATCCGTCTTCGTATGAATTTTCGAGCATCCACGAACGAAACTGAGGGTAACTCAAACATTTGCAAGCGATTTTATGGACTCTGGAGTTGAAGATCCGTCTTCGTATGAATTTTCGAGCATCCACGAACGAAACTGAGGGTAACACAAACATTTGCAAGCGATTTTATGGACTCTGGAGTTGAAGATCCGTCTTCGTATGAATTTTCGAGCATCCACGAACGAAACTGAGGGTAACACAAACATTTGCAAGCGCCTTTATGGACTCTGGAGTTGAAGATCCGTCTTCGTATGAATTTTCGAGCAACTACAAACCAAACTGAGGGTACGAGAGACATTTGCAAGCGCCTCTATGGACTCTGGAGTTGAAGATCCGTCCTCGTATGAATTTTCGAGCAACTACAAACGAAACTGCAGGTACAAGAGACATTTGCAAGCGCTTTTATGGACTCTGGAGTTGAAGATCCGTCTTCGTATGAATTTTCGAGCATCCACGAACGAAACTGAGGGTAA
>CAUJGY010000125.1:0-72490 GCA_963170745.1 Phymatocera aterrima | reverse complement strand
AACGGATCTTCAACTCCAGAGTCCATAAAGGCGCTTGCAAATGACTCTTGTACCTTCAGTTGCGTTTGTAGATGCTCGAAAATTCATACGGAGACGGATCTTCAACTCCAGAGTCCATAAAGGCGCTTGCAAATGTCTCGTGTACCTTCAGTTTCGTTCGTGGATGCTCGAAAATTCATACGAAGACGGATCTTCAACTCCAGAGTCCATAAAGGCGCTTGCAAATGACCCTTGTACCTTCAGTTGCGTTTGTAGATGCTCGAAAATTCATACGAAGACGGATCTTCAACTCCAGAGTCCATGGAGGCGCTTGCAAATGTCTCTTGTTCCTTCAGTTTCGTTTGTAGATGCTCGAAAATTCATACGAAGACGGATCTTCAACTCCAGAGTCCATAAAGGCGCTTGCAAATGTCTCTTGTACCTTCAGTTTCGTTTGTAGTTGCTCGAAAATTCATACGACGACGGATCTTCAACTCCAGAGTCCATAAAATTGTTCGCAAATGTCTATCGTACCCTCAGTTTGGTTTGTAGATGCTCAAAAATTCATACGAAGACGGATCTTCAACTCCAGAGTCCATAAAGGCGCTTGCAAATGTCTCTTGTACCTTTAGTTTCGTTTGTAGATGCTCGAAAATTCATACGAAGACGGATCTTCAACTCCAGAGTCCATAAAGGTGCTTGCAAATGTCTCGTGTACCTTCAGTTTCGTTTGTAGACGCTCGAAAATTCATACGAAGACGGATCTTCAACTCCAGAGTCCATAAAGGCGCTTGCAAATGTCTCTTGTACTTTCAGTTTCGTTTGTAGATGCTCGAAAATTCATACGAAGACGGATCTTCAACTCCAGAGTCCATAAAGGTGCTTGCAAATGTCTCGTGTACCTTCAGTTTCGTTTGTAAATGCTCGAAAATTCATACGACGACGGATCTTCAACTCCAGAGTCCATAAAGGCGCTCGCAAATGTCTCTTGTACCTTCAGTTTCGTTAGTAGATGCTCGAAAATTCATACGACGACGGATCTTCAACTCCAGAGTCCATAAAATCGTTCGCAAATGTCTCTCGTACCTTCAGTTTCGTTTGTAGTTGCTCGGAAATTCATACGAAGACGGATCTTCAACTCCAGAGTCCATAAAATCGTTCGCAAATGTCTCTCGTACCTTCAGTTTCGTTTGTAGTTGCTCGAAAATTCATACGACGACGGATCTTCAACTCCAGAGTCCATAAAATCGTTCGCAAATGTCTCTCGTACCTTCAGTTTCGTTTGTAGTTGCTCGAAAATTCATACGAAGACGGATCTTCAACTCCAGAGTCCATAAAATCGCTTGCAAATGTTTGTGTTACCCTCAGTTTCGTTCGTGAATGCTCGAAAATTCATACGAAGACGGATCTTCAACTCCAGAGTCCATAAAGGCTCTTGCAAATGTCTCTTGTACCTTCAGTTTCGTTTGTAGTTGCTCGAAAATTCATACGATGACGGATCTTCAACTCCAGAGTCCATAAAATCGCTTGCAAATGTTTGTGTTACCCTCAGTTTCGTTCGTGAATGCTCGAAAATTCATACGACGACGGATCTTCAACTCCAGAGTCCATAAAGGCGCTCGCAAATGTCTCTTGTACCTTCAGTTTCGTTAGTAGATGCTCGAAAATTCATACGACGACGGATCTTCAACTCCAGAGTCCATAAAGGCTCTTGCAAATGTCTCTTGTACCTTCAGTTTCGTTTGTAGTTGCTCGAAAATTCATACGAAGACGGATCTTCAACTCCAGAGTCCATAAAGGCTCTTGCAAATGTCTCTTGTACCTTCAGTTTCGTTTGTAGTTGCTCGAAAATTCATACGATGACGGATCTTCAACTCCAGAGTCCATAAAATCGCTTGCAAATGTTTGTGTTACCCTCAGTTTCGTTCGTGAATGCTCGAAAATTCATACGACGACGGATCTTCAACTCCAGAGTCCATAAAGGCGCTCGCAAATGTCTCTTGTACCTTCAGTTTCGTTAGTAGATGCTCGAAAATTCATACGAAGCCGGATCTTCAACTCCAGAGTCCATAAAGGCGCTTGCAAATGTCTCTTGTACCTTCAGTTTCGTTCGTGGATTGTCGAAAATTCATACGAAAACGGATCTTCAACTCCAGAGTCCATAAAGGCGCTTGCAAATGACTCTTGTACCTTCAGTTGCGTTTGTAGATGCTCGAAAATTCATACGGAGACGGATCTTCAACTCCAGAGTCCATAAAGGCGCTTGCAAATGTCTCGTGTACCTTCAGTTTCGTTCGTGGATGCTCGAAAATTCATACGAAGACGGATCTTCAACTCCAGAGTCCATAAAGGCGCTTGCAAATGACCCTTGTACCTTCAGTTGCGTTTGTAGATGCTCGAAAATTCATACGAAGACGGATCTTCAACTCCAGAGTCCATGGAGGCGCTTGCAAATGTCTCTTGTTCCTTCAGTTTCGTTTGTAGATGCTCGAAAATTCATACGAAGACGGATCTTCAACTCCAGAGTCCATAAAGGCGCTTGCAAATGTCTCTTGTACCTTCAGTTTCGTTAGTAGATGCTCGAAAATTCATACGAAGACGGATCTTCAACTCCAGAGTCCATAAAGGCGCTTGCAAACGTCTCTTGTACCTTCAGTTTCGTTTGTAGATGCTCGAAAATTCATACGAAGACGGATCTTCAACTCCAGAGTCCATAAAGGCGCTTGCAAATGTCTCGTGTACCTTCAGTTTCGTTTGTAGTTGCTCGAAAATTCATACGACGACGGATCTTCAACTCCAGAGTCCATAAAGGCGCTCGCAAATGTCTCTTGTACCTTCAGTTTCGTTAGTAGATGCTCGAAAATTCATACGACGACGGATCTTCAACTCCAGAGTCCATAAAATCGTTCGCAAATGTCTCTCGTACCTTCAGTTTCGTTTGTAGTTGCTCGGAAATTCATACGAAGACGGATCTTCAACTCCAGAGTCCATAAAGGCGCTCGCAAATGTCTCTTGTACCTTCAGTTTCGTTAGTAGATGCTCGAAAATTCATACGAAGACGGATCTTCAACTCCAGAGTCCATAAAGGCGCTTGCAAATGTCTCTTGTACCTTCAATTTCGTTTGTAGATGCTCGAAAATTCATACGAAGACGGATCTTTAACTCCAGAGTCCATAAAGGCGCTTGCAAATGTCTCTTGTTCCTTCAGTTTCGTTCGTGAATGCTCGAAAATTCATACGAAGACGGATCTCCAACTCCAGAGTCCATAAAGGCGCTTGCAAATGTCTCTTGTACCTTCAGTTTCGTTTGTAGTCGCTCGAAAATTCATACGACGACGGATCTTCAACTCCAGAGTCCATAGAATTGTTTGCAAATGTCTATCGTACCCTCAGTTTGGTTTGTAGATGCTCGAAAATTCATACGAAGACGGATCTTCAACTCCAGAGTCCATAAAGGCGCTTTCAAATGTCTCTTGTACCTTCAGTTTCGTTAGTAGATGCTCGAAAATTCATACGAAGACGGATCTTCAACTCCAGAGTCCATAAAGGCGCTTGCAAATGTCTCTTGTACCTTCAGTTTCGTTTGTAGATGCTCGAAAATTCATACGAAGACGGATCTTCAACTCCAGAGTCCATAAAGGTGCTTGCAAATGTCTCTTGTACCTTCAGTTTCGTTCGTGGATGCTTGAAAATTCATACGAAGACGGATCGTCAACTCCAGAGTCCATAAAGGCGCTTGCAAATGTCTCTTGTACCTTCAGTTTCGTTTGTAGTTGCTCGAAAATTCGTACGACGACGGATCTTCAACTCCAGAGTCCATAAAATCGTTCACAAATGTCTCTCGTACCTTCAGTTTCGTTTGTAGTTGCTCGAAAATTCATACGAAGACGGATCTTCAACTCCAGAGTCCATAAAATCGCTTGCAAATGTTTGTGTTACCCTCAGTTTCGTTCGTGAATGCTCGAAAATTCATACGAAGACGGATCTTCAACTCCAGAGTCCATAAAGGCTCTTGCAAATGTCTCTTGTACCTTCAGTTTCGTTTGTAGTCGCTCGAAAATTCATACGATGACGGATCTTCAACTCCAGAGTCCATAAAATCGCTTGCAAATGTTTGTGTTACCCTCAGTTTCGTTCGTGAATGCTCGAAAATTCATACGACGACGGATCTTCAACTCCAGAGTCCATAAAGGCGCTCGCAAATGTCTCTTGTACCTTCAGTTTCGTTAGTAGATGCTCGAAAATTCATACGACGACGGATCTTCAACTCCAGAGTCCATAAAGGCGCTCGCAAATGTCTCTTGTACCTTCAGTTTCGTTAGTAGATGCTCGAAAATTCATACGACGACGGATCTTCAACTCCAGAGTCCATAAAATCGTTCGCAAATGTCTCTCGTACCTTCAGTTTCGTTTGTAGTTGCTCGGAAATTCATACGAAGACGGATCTTCAACTCCAGAGTCCATAAAATCGTTCGCAAATGTCTCTCGTACCTTCAGTTTCGTTTGTAGTTGCTCGAAAATTCATACGACGACGGATCTTCAACTCCAGAGTCCATAAAATCGTTCGCAAATGTCTCTCGTACCTTCAGTTTCGTTTGTAGTTGCTCGAAAATTCATACGAAGACGGATCTTCAACTCCAGAGTCCATAAAATCGCTTGCAAATGTTTGTGTTACCCTCAGTTTCGTTCGTGAATGCTCGAAAATTCATACGAAGACGGATCTTCAACTCCAGAGTCCATAAAGGCTCTTGCAAATGTCTCTTGTACCTTCAGTTTCGTTTGTAGTTGCTCGAAAATTCATACGATGACGGATCTTCAACTCCAGAGTCCATAAAATGGCTTGCAAATGTTTGTGTTACCCTCAGTTTCGTTCGTGAATGCTCGAAAATTCATACGACGACGGATCTTCAACTCCAGAGTCCATAAAGGCGCTCGCAAATGTCTCTTGTACCTTCAGTTTCGTTAGTAGATGCTCGAAAATTCATACGACGACGGATCTTCAACTCCAGAGTCCATAAAGGCTCTTGCAAATGTCTCTTGTACCTTCAGTTTCGTTTGTAGTTGCTCGAAAATTCATACGAAGACGGATCTTCAACTCCAGAGTCCATAAAGGCTCTTGCAAATGTCTCTTGTACCTTCAGTTTCGTTTGTAGTTGCTCGAAAATTCATACGATGACGGATCTTCAACTCCAGAGTCCATAAAATCGCTTGCAAATGTTTGTGTTACCCTCAGTTTCGTTCGTGAATGCTCGAAAATTCATACGACGACGGATCTTCAACTCCAGAGTCCATAAAGGCGCTCGCAAATGTCTCTTGTACCTTCAGTTTCGTTAGTAGATGCTCGAAAATTCATACGAAGCCGGATCTTCAACTCCAGAGTCCATAAAGGCGCTTGCAAATGTCTCTTGTACCTTCAGTTTCGTTCGTGGATTGTCGAAAATTCATACGAAAACGGATCTTCAACTCCAGAGTCCATAAAGGCGCTTGCAAATGACTCTTGTACCTTCAGTTGCGTTTGTAGATGCTCGAAAATTCATACGGAGACGGATCTTCAACTCCAGAGTCCATAAAGGCGCTTGCAAATGTCTCGTGTACCTTCAGTTTCGTTCGTGGATGCTCGAAAATTCATACGAAGACGGATCTTCAACTCCAGAGTCCATAAAGGCGCTTGCAAATGACCCTTGTACCTTCAGTTTCGTTCGTGGATGCTCGAAAATTCATACGAAGACGGATCTTCAACTCCAGAGTCCATAAAGGCGCTTGCAAATGACCCTTGTACCTTCAGTTTCGTTCGTGAATGCTCGAAAATTCATACGACGACGGATCTTCAACTCCAGAGTCCATAAAGGCGCTCGCAAATGTCTCTTGTACCTTCAGTTTCGTTAGTAGATGCTCGAAAATTCATACGACGACGGATCTTCAACTCCAGAGTCCATAAAGGCGCTCGCAAATGTCTCTTGTACCTTCAGTTTCGTTAGTAGATGCTCGAAAATTCATACGACGACGGATCTTCAACTCCAGAGTCCATAAAATCGTTCGCAAATGTCTCTCGTACCTTCAGTTTCGTTTGTAGTTGCTCGGAAATTCATACGAAGACGGATCTTCAACTCCAGAGTCCATAAAATCGTTCGCAAATGTCTCTCGTACCTTCAGTTTCGTTTGTAGTTGCTCGAAAATTCATACGACGACGGATCTTCAACTCCAGAGTCCATAAAATCGTTCGCAAATGTCTCTCGTACCTTCAGTTTCGTTTGTAGTTGCTCGAAAATTCATACGAAGACGGATCTTCAACTCCAGAGTCCATAAAATCGCTTGCAAATGTTTGTGTTACCCTCAGTTTCGTTCGTGAATGCTCGAAAATTCATACGAAGACGGATCTTCAACTCCAGAGTCCATAAAGGCTCTTGCAAATGTCTCTTGTACCTTCAGTTTCGTTTGTAGTTGCTCGAAAATTCATACGATGACGGATCTTCAACTCCAGAGTCCATAAAATCGCTTGCAAATGTTTGTGTTACCCTCAGTTTCGTTCGTGAATGCTCGAAAATTCATACGACGACGGATCTTCAACTCCAGAGTCCATAAAGGCGCTCGCAAATGTCTCTTGTACCTTCAGTTTCGTTAGTAGATGCTCGAAAATTCATACGACGACGGATCTTCAACTCCAGAGTCCATAAAGGCTCTTGCAAATGTCTCTTGTACCTTCAGTTTCGTTTGTAGTTGCTCGAAAATTCATACGAAGACGGATCTTCAACTCCAGAGTCCATAAAGGCTCTTGCAAATGTCTCTTGTACCTTCAGTTTCGTTTGTAGTTGCTCGAAAATTCATACGATGACGGATCTTCAACTCCAGAGTCCATAAAATCGCTTGCAAATGTTTGTGTTACCCTCAGTTTCGTTCGTGAATGCTCGAAAATTCATACGACGACGGATCTTCAACTCCAGAGTCCATAAAGGCGCTCGCAAATGTCTCTTGTACCTTCAGTTTCGTTAGTAGATGCTCGAAAATTCATACGAAGCCGGATCTTCAACTCCAGAGTCCATAAAGGCGCTTGCAAATGTCTCTTGTACCTTCAGTTTCGTTCGTGGATTGTCGAAAATTCATACGAAAACGGATCTTCAACTCCAGAGTCCATAAAGGCGCTTGCAAATGACTCTTGTACCTTCAGTTGCGTTTGTAGATGCTCGAAAATTCATACGGAGACGGATCTTCAACTCCAGAGTCCATAAAGGCGCTTGCAAATGTCTCGTGTACCTTCAGTTTCGTTCGTGGATGCTCGAAAATTCATACGAAGACGGATCTTCAACTCCAGAGTCCATAAAGGCGCTTGCAAATGACCCTTGTACCTTCAGTTTCGTTCGTGGATGCTCGAAAATTCATACGAAGACGGATCTTCAACTCCAGAGTCCATAAAGGCGCTTGCAAATGACCCTTGTACCTTCAGTTGCGTTCGTGAATGCTCGAAAATTCATACGACGACGGATCTTCAACTCCAGAGTCCATAAAGGCGCTCGCAAATGTCTCTTGTACCTTCAGTTTCGTTAGTAGATGCTCGAAAATTCATACGACGACGGATCTTCAACTCCAGAGTCCATAAAGGCTCTTGCAAATGTCTCTTGTACCTTCAGTTTCGTTTGTAGTTGCTCGAAAATTCATACGAAGACGGATCTTCAACTCCAGAGTCCATAAAGGCTCTTGCAAATGTCTCTTGTACCTTCAGTTTCGTTTGTAGTTGCTCGAAAATTCATACGATGACGGATCTTCAACTCCAGAGTCCATAAAATCGCTTGCAAATGTTTGTGTTACCCTCAGTTTCGTTCGTGAATGCTCGAAAATTCATACGACGACGGATCTTCAACTCCAGAGTCCATAAAGGCGCTCGCAAATGTCTCTTGTACCTTCAGTTTCGTTAGTAGATGCTCGAAAATTCATACGAAGCCGGATCTTCAACTCCAGAGTCCATAAAGGCGCTTGCAAATGTCTCTTGTACCTTCAGTTTCGTTCGTGGATTGTCGAAAATTCATACGAAAACGGATCTTCAACTCCAGAGTCCATAAAGGCGCTTGCAAATGACTCTTGTACCTTCAGTTGCGTTTGTAGATGCTCGAAAATTCATACGGAGACGGATCTTCAACTCCAGAGTCCATAAAGGCGCTTGCAAATGTCTCGTGTACCTTCAGTTTCGTTCGTGGATGCTCGAAAATTCATACGAAGACGGATCTTCAACTCCAGAGTCCATAAAGGCGCTTGCAAATGACCCTTGTACCTTCAGTTGCGTTTGTAGATGCTCGAAAATTCATACGAAGACGGATCTTCAACTCCAGAGTCCATAAAGGCGCTTGCAAATGTCTCTTGTACCTTCAGTTTCGTTAGTAGATGCTCGAAAATTCATACGAAGACGGATCTTCAACTCCAGAGTCCATAAAGGCGCTTGCAAACGTCTCTTGTACCTTCAGTTTCGTTTGTAGATGCTCGAAAATTCATACGAAGACGGATCTTCAACTCCAGAGTCCATAAAGGCGCTTGCAAATGTCTCGTGTACCTTCAGTTTCGTTTGTAGTTGCTCGAAAATTCATACGACGACGGATCTTCAACTCCAGAGTCCATAAAGGCGCTCGCAAATGTCTCTTGTACCTTCAGTTTCGTTAGTAGATGCTCGAAAATTCATACGACGACGGATCTTCAACTCCAGAGTCCATAAAATCGTTCGCAAATGTCTCTCGTACCTTCAGTTTCGTTTGTAGTTGCTCGGAAATTCATACGAAGACGGATCTTCAACTCCAGAGTCCATAAAGGCGCTCGCAAATGTCTCTTGTACCTTCAGTTTCGTTAGTAGATGCTCGAAAATTCATACGAAGACGGATCTTCAACTCCAGAGTCCATAAAGGCGCTTGCAAATGTCTCTTGTACCTTCAATTTCGTTTGTAGATGCTCGAAAATTCATACGAAGACGGATCTTTAACTCCAGAGTCCATAAAGGCGCTTGCAAATGTCTCTTGTTCCTTCAGTTTCGTTCGTGAATGCTCGAAAATTCATACGAAGACGGATCTCCAACTCCAGAGTCCATAAAGGCGCTTGCAAATGTCTCTTGTACCTTCAGTTTCGTTTGTAGTCGCTCGAAAATTCATACGACGACGGATCTTCAACTCCAGAGTCCATAGAATTGTTTGCAAATGTCTATCGTACCCTCAGTTTGGTTTGTAGATGCTCGAAAATTCATACGAAGACGGATCTTCAACTCCAGAGTCCATAAAGGCGCTTGCAAATGTCTCTTGTACCTTCAGTTTCGTTAGTAGATGCTCGAAAATTCATACGAAGACGGATCTTCAACTCCAGAGTCCATAAAGGCGCTTGCAAATGTCTCTTGTACCTTCAGTTTCGTTTGTAGATGCTCGAAAATTCATACGAAGACGGATCTTCAACTCCAGAGTCCATAAAGGTGCTTGCAAATGTCTCTTGTACCTTCAGTTTCGTTCGTGGATGCTTGAAAATTCATACGAAGACGGATCGTCAACTCCAGAGTCCATAAAGGCGCTTGCAAATGTCTCTTGTACCTTCAGTTTCGTTTGTAGTTGCTCGAAAATTCGTACGACGACGGATCTTCAACTCCAGAGTCCATAAAATCGTTCACAAATGTCTCTCGTACCTTCAGTTTCGTTTGTAGTTGCTCGAAAATTCATACGAAGACGGATCTTCAACTCCAGAGTCCATAAAATCGCTTGCAAATGTTTGTGTTACCCTCAGTTTCGTTCGTGAATGCTCGAAAATTCATACGAAGACGGATCTTCAACTCCAGAGTCCATAAAGGCTCTTGCAAATGTCTCTTGTACCTTCAGTTTCGTTTGTAGTCGCTCGAAAATTCATACGATGACGGATCTTCAACTCCAGAGTCCATAAAATCGCTTGCAAATGTTTGTGTTACCCTCAGTTTCGTTCGTGAATGCTCGAAAATTCATACGACGACGGATCTTCAACTCCAGAGTCCATAAAGGCGCTCGCAAATGTCTCTTGTACCTTCAGTTTCGTTAGTAGATGCTCGAAAATTCATACGACGACGGATCTTCAACTCCAGAGTCCATAAAATCGTTCGCAAATGTCTCTCGTACCTTCAGTTTCGTTTGTAGTTGCTCGGAAATTCATACGAAGACGGATCTTCAACTCCAGAGTCCATGAAGGCGCTCGCAAATGTCTCTTGTACCTTCAGTTTCGTTCGTGGATGCTCGAAAATTCATACGAAAACGGATCTTCAACTACAGAGTCCATAAAGGCGCTTGCAAATGATTCTTGTACCTTCAGTTGCGTTTGTAGATGCTCGAAAATTCATACGAAGACGGATCTTCAACTCCAGAGTCCATAAAGGCGCTTGCAAATGACTCTTGTACCTTCAGTCGCGTTTGTAGATGCTCGAAAATTCATACGAAGACGGATCTTCAACTCCAGAGTCCATGGAGGCGCTTGCAAATGTCTCTTGTTCCTTCAGTTTCGTTTGTAGTTGCTCGAAAATTCATACGAAGACGGATCTTCAACTCCAGATTCCATAAAGGCGCTCGCAAATGTCTCATGTACCTTCAGTTTCGTTAGTAGATGCTCGAAAATTCATACGAAGACGGATCTCCAACTCCAGAGTCCATAAAATACAAACTCTGCCTAGTCTACGGGTAGACGGCAACATGGCGGCGACGGGTGAGGGTCCATGGTTCTGAAAATACGACCCTGCGCTATCGAGCTGGAACCAATCACGAGCTTAGAACGAGACAGAAGCTGGCACACGCAAGCTCTGTCTCTCTCTCTCATTTTTCATGACCACGTTCTGAAACCCGTGAGATACGTATTGCGCGGTCCAGGTCTATAGGTTTATGAACGGTTTATGTTAGCATGATCCGAAAGCGGATCGATAGTGGCGCCGTCGCACAGGGAAAGAATGCAGCCAGCGAATCGTTAGTGGCGCCAGCGCACGGCGAAAAATTACAGCCATTTCAGCCGTGGAACCATAGGATAACATAGACCCATAGAACCGGACCGCGGAATAGGCAATTTGAGATTTGAGAAGATTTGAGAAGAGTAAGAGAGATGGAGCGTGTGTGTGCCAAGTCCTATCTCTCTCTACGCAGTGCCGTTATATTTTTTTTTGGGCCCCGAGTATGAAATTATTTTCATTGCCAATAAACAGGTTATTATTTTCAGTAGAATATTGCTATAAAAATAACAAAGTCGAAAGTTTTTAATAGTTTTCATATCTTGTCTAGAAATATCTTGTCTAGAAGAAAGCACCAGTTATTACCAATTACTATTTTCCCTTCTTCATTTCGAAAAGATTATCTTCGAACTTTTATTGATTATGAATGAAGAATTCAACGAATATGGGGGTTAATCTTGAGAAAAAAAAAAAAAAAAAAAAAAAAAAAAAAAAAAAAAAAAAAACAATTTCGACAGTTTCGTTCGTTAGATGAGGGTAAACCCAGAATTTTTTTGAATAACCCGCCATAACTATTACTTACCATCCGGGTCCCCCTGCCGCACCTACAAAGAAGAACCAACCTTTTCTCGATATACGCTTACCTACCCGCGTAAAATCTGCTGCACCGCAATGTTGTTTTAAATAAAAGAAACATGTCCTTCTGAATGAATAATCTTATTTATCCTGCGCCATCATTGTTTTCAATTTTATTTTATTGCACAGTGTCTTGTCACATTTGAGTATTAAAATGTTTATTATAAAATATGTCATATAGTTTAAAAAATATAGAATACGGCATATCATAACTTCTAAAACATACATATGATATTATAACAATAATTATTTTCTATGACAGTATCAAATCTAAGTCTATAAATTTCTTGAATCAGATGTTATTGATTTTTGAATAAAATTAATTTGGTATTCTTTGCTCGTACTCTAGTCTCGTGTTTGAATTTTGTCGTACTCTCGTGATTCAGTCTTACTTTAAAAAACGTTGACAAAATTTTCTTAATCGATAAAATTTCATGGTCAGTATACAGATATCATTGACAAACCAACCTGCGATTCTTCTAACTGTTTTTTCCGTCAAAACTTCCAAAACATTTTCTAACTCGCAGACATTAAATTTTCTCAAAGCGAGTTCTGCTGCGCGGACAGACAAATTTCGATAACATTCGAGGATGGTGAACATAATTTGCGTCTATTTTCAATTCTACTGCAAACGTGATAATTCTTCGGTGTTCGACAAAAATTGCTGACACTTTTCACATTTGATTGAATTATAAATTTTATTTACTACAAAACCCGCTATATGGCCTACTACATCTCTCATATACGTTACGTTTACATCCGTGTATAATGCCGGAGTCTCATAATCATGCTCCTGTGATACAGAATAACCGAAATTATCACTCATACTGTTGCTGAAATTGTCGCTCTCGTTTAGATTGCCACTAACATTATCACTACGTGTATTTGTTATTGAATTTTTTTGTTTTTTTTTTCGTTCGCTTGTAAAAGACCAGGTGTCATCTTGTTGAAGACAATTACTACTATACGATGAACCTCCCACTCGAGCGTATACTAGAAGCCATTTGAATGCACTTTCAAACTGTTCTGTTGTTGGGTTATTGTTGAAGCCACCACGCGACCTGAAACTAAAAAAAAAATAAGTTCTCAATGATCTTGCGATAGTTTGTACGTTAATAAATATCGAATCGGCGACTTAGGTGTTGAAGCATATTTTTCAAAAATTGAAATGCAACCACTCATTGAAACTATGAGTCCATAAAAACCTAATTTTCTTTTGCTTTGTAATATTGGTTTATTATCGTGAGATTTTTAATGTACTCTCCATACTCTGCAACTTTCAATTTAATTTCTGCAATATTATTCTCAATAATTGGACTTTTGTTGTGATCTTTTACAAATGCCTGCCTTGAATTTAAAATATCGAAAATGTTGTTCATAATCGTACAGAATTTTTCTGTACCTTGCGAGTCAGAAAAGTCGGGTATTTTAATTATGGTTAAATAATTGGGTAGCTAACTTAACTTTCATTCTCTCAGTCTCATAATTAATGTGTCCTTTTCTAATTTTCGTGCCAGCGTGTAAACCATATTGATATTGATGAAAAACTAATTTTGATAAATGCTTCCATCGTACAATTAATTTATCACCATCAAACCGTTCTTTTTCATCACCTAACATATTCCGAACTAATTTCATAGCATGGCATGCGTCAAAAATAACAAAAATTGGCTCGTTTGATGTCGGATGTGAAAAAGATAAGTCGAAGTTGTTGGTGTAAGAAAAATTTACCCCTAAGCTACGAATCATCGTTATATTGGATGAGCCACCATCAAAAGTTAATGACACGACAATTATTCCAGTAGGATGTAACATATTTGAACATTCCAAGATAATCTCCGATCTTTCTTTACCACTCAATCCATCAATGAAATGGTAAGCTACTGGAATTTTTCAATTTTCATTTAAACATACCACCATTATCACCATTGCTTCTTCAGCCCTGAGTTTCGATCCATTTTTGCAATGTTTATTGTAAGTAACAAAACCATTGTATCGTTTCCCATTCCACCTCACATTTTTTCTGATAGCCATGTCATCGACGGTAACACTACACAACAATGCTTTCTCCAATTTCTTCGCTTGATCGATCTTATCTCTTATTACATCCAATGCTGCTTCACACGTTCCTGGATCAACGTCAATCTCACTCAACCGCATCGTCTGAGAGTCCCAGTATGTGGTAATATTGGGAACATAGTTCTGAGATATTTTCTAGGCTTTTGCGGACAGGAAAGACATGGTTGATGCAAAAACTCTCAAGGGAAGTGGACGAAATGCTACTTTTCTCTCAGTTGATTTCAGATGAGAAAATATATAGCTTCGGATACTGGCCCCATATTTGACTGAAATACGAGCGAATAACTTATAATAAATATGTATAAATTTTAACGACGCATCAATCTTCATAACATGATTTATCACAATATTCTATTTATGCAATACTTATTTTAATGTAATTGTTATTATCTGAAATAGATAAATATATTACATTTGTATTAAAATCGAAGAATTAAATATATACAATTTCTATTGTAAATAATTGAATTTATACAATTTTTGTTGTACGCATCAATCAAATATATATTTTTGTTGTATGAATTGAGTATATAAAATTTATTTTCGTACAAAATTTGATTTTGATACTTCTTTAGCGATTAAAATACTCACATGCATCAATTTTTTCTCTGCTTCGTGCTCCTTCCGTAATTGCTGCATCATCCTACCTTTCGCAATAGATTTATATTTCCATAATCGTTGATTTTGGCGTTTCAAAGATAATATTTTATTTGTTTTCTCTTTCAATTTTTTCTCCATGCAAAGTTGTCGATTGCGTTCAATTGAAGCGCATTTTATTGCCTTATCCGAACAAACTCTTCAAGCCGGAGGTTCTTCGATTACGTCATCAGTTCTAGAACATTACCATTATCGATTATTATTAATAATTTGTAAAACCTGTATAACATTCTTATCAATAATAATGTAATTTAATGAACAATTGCCTTTCCATCATTGTTTCGCCGCTAATGCGTTCTTTAATGGTCGAAGTGGAGGCGCTGGATGTAGAATCGCAAAAATTCATTACATCAGCTGATGATACGCTCTTAATTCCGGTTGGAGAAGATGGTACGGATGAATTATTGCTTGTGAGTGTTGATTCTCAAGGCAAATGAAATGTTGGAAGACTGCCTCGTTTTAGAAACGCTCTTCCCTCAACTGCACCGTAGCGAAAACGGTTTTTGTCGAAATGTAGTGAACAAACTGATTGTGACGCCAAACGTTCGTTACTTTTACGCAAAATTTGCAACCATTTCGTTCTTTCACCTCCAGTAGTATAGGAAATCTATAATAGTTATAATGAAGGATAGATCAGTAATACAACAAACTCTGATGTTGTAGCCGGTGTTCTCGCTTTTTTTAGCAGACACTAAATTATAATAACATTATTACAGCCACATTTTTGAAAAGTAATGAAGTACACAATCTGATTATTAAATTATTCTATCAAATATATTGTTCAAAAATTGTTATGCTTGTAATTAAGTATTACTATATTTCCAAAACTTAACCTAATTCATACTTACTTGTGAAATGATCCGCGTGGTATTTTATCAGATCGCCACTCAAAAAACATAACAGGGTATGCACACCATAGCGATTATGGTCACCTCGAAAAAACATTATCTAAATATAAATTTCTTCAAAGTAATTTACTTGGCAGCACGCTTCGCAGAAACAATACAAACTCTGCCTAGTCTACGGGTAGACGGCAACATGGCGGCGACGGGTGAGGGTCCATGGTTCTGAAAATACGACCCTGCGCTATCGAGCTGGAACCAATCACGAGCTTAGAACGAGACAGAAGCTGGCACACGCAAGCTCTGTCTCTCTCTCTCATTTTTCATGACCACGTTCGGAAACCCGTGAGATACGTATTGCGCGGTCCAGGTCTATAGGTTTATGAACGGTTTATGTTAGCATGATCCGAAAGCGGATCGATAGTGGCGCCGTCGCACAGGGAAAGAATGCAGCCAGCGAATCGTTAGTGGCGCCATCGCACGGCGAAGAATTACAGCCATTTCAGCCGTGGAACCATAGAATAACATAGACCCATAGAACCGGACCGCGGAATAGGCAATTTGAGATTTAAGAAGATTTGAGAAGAGTAAGAGAGATGGAGCGTGTGTGTGCCAAGTCCTATCTCTCTCTACGCAGTGCCGTTATATTTTTATTTTGGGCCCCGAGTATGAAATTGTTTTCTTTGCCAATAAACAGGTTATTATTTTCAGTAGAATATTGCTATAAAAATAACAAAGTCGAAAGTTTTTAATAGTTTTCATATCTTGTCTAGAAGAAAGCACCAGTTATTACCAATTACTATTTTCCCTTCTTCATTTCGAAAAGATTATCTTCGAACTTTTATTGATTATCAAGTATCAGTATTGAAAATATCTATGAATGAAGAATTCAACGAATATGGGGGTTAATCTTGAGAAAAAAAAAAAAAAAAAAAAAAAAAAAAAAAAAAAAAAAAAAACAATTTCGACAGTTTCGTTCGTTAGATGAGGGTAAACCCAGAATTTTTTTGAATAACCCGCCATAACTATTACTTACCATCCGGGTCCCCCTGCCGCACCTACAAAGAAGAACCAACCTTTTCTCGATATACGCTTACCTACCCGCGTAAAATCTGCTGCACCGCAATGTTGTTTTAAATAAAAGAAACATGTCCTTCTGAATGAATAATCTTATTTATCCTGCGCCATCATTGTTTTCAATTTTATTTTATTGCACAGTGTCTTGTCACATTTGAGTATTAAAATGTTTATTATAAAATATGTCATATAGTTTAAAAAATATAGAATACGGCATATCATAACTTCTAAAACATACATATGATATTATAACAATAATTATTTTCTATGACAGTATCAAATCTAAGTCTATAAATTTCTTGAATCAGATGTTATTGATTTTTGAATAAAATTAATTTGGTATTCTTTGCTCGTACTCTAGTCTCGTGTTTGAATTTTGTCGTACTCTCGTGATTCAGTCTTACTTTAAAAAACGTTGACAAAATTTTCTTAATCGATAAAATTTCATGGTCAGTATACAGATATCATTGACAAACCAACCTGCGATTCTTCTAACTGTTTTTTCCGTCAAAACTTCCAAAACATTTTCTAACTCGAAGACATTAAATTTTCTCAAAGCGAGTTCTGCTGCGCGGACAGACAAATTTCGATAACATTCGAGGATGGTGAACATAATTTGCGTCTATTTTCAATTCTACTGCAAACGTGATAATTCTTCGGTGTTCGACAAAAATTGCTGACACTTTTCACATTTGATTGAATTATAAATTTTATTTACTACAAAACCCGCTATATGGCCTACTACATCTCTCATATACGTTACGTTTACATCCGTGTATAATGCCGGAGTCTCATAATCATGCTCCTGTGATACAGAATAACCGAAATTATCACTCATACTGTTGCTGAAATTGTCGCTCTCGTTTAGATTGCCACTAACATTATCACTACGTGTATTTGTTATTGAATTTTTTTGTTTTTTTTTTCGTTCGCTTGTAAAAGACCAGGTGTCATCTTGTTGAAGACAATTACTACTATACGATGAACCTCCCACTCGAGCGTATACTAGAAGCCATTTGAATGCACTTTCAAACTGTTCTGTTGTTGGGTTATTGTTGAAGCCACCACGCGACCTGAAACTAAAAAAAAAATAAGTTCTCAATGATCTTGCGATAGTTTGTACGTTAATAAATATCGAATCGGCGACTTAGGTGTTGAAGCATATTTTTCAAAAATTGAAATGCAACCACTCATTGAAACTATGAGTCCATAAAAACCTAATTTTCTTTTGCTTTGTAATATTGGTTTATTATCGTGAGATTTTTAATGTACTCTCCATACTCTGCAACTTTCAATTTAATTTCTGCAATATTATTCTCATTAATTGGACTTTTGTTGTGATCTTTTACAAATGCCTGCCTTGAATTTAAAATATCGAAAATGTTGTTCATAATCGTACAGAATTTTTCTGTACCTTGCGAGTCAGAAAAGTCGGGTATTTTAATTATGGTTAAATAATTGGGTAGCTAACTTAACTTTCATTCTCTCAGTCTCATAATTAATGTGTCCTTTTCTAATTTTCGTGCCAGCGTGTAAACCATATTGATATTGATGAAAAACTAATTTTGATAAATGCTTCCATCGTACAATTAATTTATCACCATCAAACCGTTCTTTTTCATCACCTAACATATTCCGAACTAATTTCATAGCATGGCATGCGTCAAAAATAACAAAAATTGGCTCGTTTGATGTCGGATGTGAAAAAGATAAGTCGAAGTTGTTGGTGTAAGAAAAATTTACCCCTAAGCTACGAATCATCGTTATATTGGATGAGCCACCATCAAAAGTTAATGACACGACAATTATTCCAGTAGGATGTAACATATTTGAACATTCCAAGATAATCTCCGATCTTTCTTTACCACTCAATCCATCAATGAAATGGTAAGCTACTGGAATTTTTCAATTTTCATTTAAACATACCACCATTATCACCATTGCTTCTTCAGCCCTGAGTTTCGATCCATTTTTGCAATGTTTATTGTAAGTAACAAAACCATTGTATCGTTTCCCATTCCACCTCACATTTTTTCTGATAGCCATGTCATCGACGGTAACACTACACAACAATGCTTTCTCCAATTTCTTCGCTTGATCGATCTTATCTCTTATTACATCCAATGCTGCTTCACACGTTCCTGGATCAACGTCAATCTCACTCAACCGCATCGTCTGAGAGTCCCAGTATGTGGTAATATTGGGAACATAGTTCTGAGATATTTTCTAGGCTTTTGCGGACAGGAAAGACATGGTTGATGCAAAAACTCTCAAGGGAAGTGGACGAAATGCTACTTTTCTCTCAGTTGATTTCAGATGAGAAAATATATAGCTTCGGATACTGGCCCCATATTTGACTGAAATACGAGCGAATAACTTATAATAAATATGTATAAATTTTAACGACGCATCAATCTTCATAACATGATTTATCACAATATTCTATTTATGCAATACTTATTTTAATGTAATTGTTATTATCTGAAATAGATAAATATATTACATTTGTATTAAAATCGAAGAATTAAATATATACAATTTCTATTGTAAATAATTGAATTTATACAATTTTTGTTGTACGCATCAATCAAATATATATTTTTGTTGTATGAATTGAGTATATAAAATTTATTTTCGTACAAAATTTGATTTTGATACTTCTTTAGCGATTAAAATACTCACATGCATCAATTTTTTCTCTGCTTCGTGCTCCTTCCGTAATTGCTGCATCATCCTACCTTTCGCAATAGATTTATATTTCCATAATCGTTGATTTTGGCGTTTCAAAGATAATATTTTATTTGTTTTCTCTTTCAATTTTTTCTCCATGCAAAGTTGTCGATTGCGTTCAATTGAAGCGCATTTTATTGCCTTATCCGAACAAACTCTTCAAGCCGGAGGTTCTTCGATTACGTCATCAGTTCTAGAACATTACCATTATCGATTATTATTAATAATTTGTAAAACCTGTATAACATTCTTATCAATAATAATGTAATTTAATGAACAATTGCCTTTCCATCATTGTTTCGCCGCTAATGCGTTCTTTAATGGTCGAAGTGGAGGCGCTGGATGTAGAATCGCAAAAATTCATTACATCAGCTGATGATACGCTCTTAATTCCGGTTGGAGAAGATGGTACGGATGAATTATTGCTTGTGAGTGTTGATTCTCAAGGCAAATGAAATGTTGGAAGACTGCCTCGTTTTAGAAACGCTCTTCCCTCAACTGCACCGTAGCGAAAACGGTTTTTGTCGAAATGTAGTGAACAAACTGATTGTGACGCCAAACGTTCGTTACTTTTACGCAAAATTTGCAACCATTTCGTTCTTTCACCTCCAGTAGTATAGGAAATCTATAATAGTTATAATGAAGGATAGATCAGTAATACAACAAACTCTGATGTTGTAGCCGGTGTTCTCGCTTTTTTTAGCAGACACTAAATTATAATAACATTATTACAGCCACATTTTTGAAAAGTAATGAAGTACACAATCTGATTATTAAATTATTCTATCAAATATATTGTTCAAAAATTGTTATGCTTGTAATTAAGTATTACTATATTTCCAAAACTTAACCTAATTCATACTTACTTGTGAAATGATCCGCGTGGTATTTTATCAGATCGCCACTCAAAAAACATAACAGGGTATGCACACCATAGCGATTATGGTCACCTCGAAAAAACATTATCTAAATATAAATTTCTTCAAAGTAATTTACTTGGCAGCACGCTTCGCAGAAACAATACAAACTCTGCCTAGTCTACGGGTAGACGGCAACATGGCGGCGACGGGTGAGGGTCCATGGTTCTGAAAATACGACCCTGCGCTATCGAGCTGGAACCAATCACGAGCTTAGAACGAGACAGAAGCTGGCACACGCAAGCTCTGTCTCTCTCTCTCATTTTTCATGACCACGTTCGGAAACCCGTGAGATACGTATTGCGCGGTCCAGGTCTATAGGTTTATGAACGGTTTATGTTAGCATGATCCGAAAGCGGATCGATAGTGGCGCCGTCGCACAGGGAAAGAATGCAGCCAGCGAATCGTTAGTGGCGCCATCGCACGGCGAAGAATTACAGCCATTTCAGCCGTGGAACCATAGAATAACATAGACCCATAGAACCGGACCGCGGAATAGGCAATTTGAGATTTAAGAAGATTTGAGAAGAGTAAGAGAGATGGAGCGTGTGTGTGCCAAGTCCTATCTCTCTCTACGCAGTGCCGTTATATTTTTATTTTGGGCCCCGAGTATGAAATTGTTTTCTTTGCCAATAAACAGGTTATTATTTTCAGTAGAATATTGCTATAAAAATAACAAAGTCGAAAGTTTTTAATAGTTTTCATATCTTGTCTAGAAGAAAGCACCAGTTATTACCAATTACTATTTTCCCTTCTTCATTTCGAAAAGATTATCTTCGAACTTTTATTGATTATCAAGTATCAGTATTGAAAATATCTATGAATGAAGAATTCAACGAATATGGGGGTTAATCTTGAGAAAAAAAAAAAAAAAACAATTTCGACAGTTTCGTTCGTTAGATGAGGGTAAACCCAGAATTTTTTTGAATAACCCGCCATAACTATTACTTACCATCCGGGTCCCCCTGCCGCACCTACAAAGAAGAACCAACCTTTTCTCGATATACGCTTACCTACCCGCGTAAAATCTGCTGCACCGCAATGTTGTTTTAAATAAAAGAAACATGTCCTTCTGAATGAATAATCTTATTTATCCTGCGCCATCATTGTTTTCAATTTTATTTTATTGCACAATGTCTTGTCACATTTGAGTATTAAAATGTTTATTATAAAATATGTCATATAGTTTAAAAAATATAGAATACGGCATATCATAACTTCTAAAACATACATATGATATTATAACAATAATTATTTTCTATGACAGTATCAAATCTAAGTCTATAAATTTCTTGAATCAGATGTTATTGATTTTTAAATAAAATTAATTTGGTATTCTTTGCTCGTACTCTAGTCTCGTGTTTGAATTTTGTCGTACTCTCGTGATTCAGTCTTACTTTAAAAAACGTTGACAAAATTTTCTTAATCGATAAAATTTCATGGTCAGTATACAGATATCATTGACAAACCAACCTGCGATTCTTCTAACTGTTTTTTCCGTCAAAACTTCCAAAACATTTTCTAACTCGAAGACATTAAATTTTCTCAAAGCGAGTTCTGCTGCGCGGACAGACAAATTTCGATAACATTCGAGGATGGTGAACATAATTTGCGTCTATTTTCAATTCTACTGCAAACGTGATAATTCTTCGGTGTTCGACAAAAATTGCTGACACTTTTCACATTTGATTGAATTATAAATTTTATTTACTACAAAACCCGCTATATGGCCTACTACATCTCTCATATACGTTACGTTTACATCCGTGTATAATGCCGGAGTCTCATAATCATGCTCCTGTGATACAGAATAACCGAAATTATCACTCATACTGTTGCTGAAATTGTCGCTCTCGTTTAGATTGCCACTAACATTATCACTACGTGTATTTGTTATTGAATTTTTTTGTTTTTTTTTTCGTTCGCTTGTAAAAGACCAGGTGTCATCTTGTTGAAGACAATTACTACTATACGATGAACCTCCCACTCGAGCGTATACTAGAAGCCATTTGAATGCACTTTCAAACTGTTCTGTTGTTGGGTTATTGTTGAAGCCACCACGCGACCTGAAACTAAAAAAAAAATAAGTTCTCAATGATCTTGCGATAGTTTGTACGTTAATAAATATCGAATCGGCGACTTAGGTGTTGAAGCATATTTTTCAAAAATTGAAATGCAACCACTCATTGAAACTATGAGTCCATAAAAACCTAATTTTCTTTTGCTTTGTAATATTGGTTTATTATCGTGAGATTTTTAATGTACTCTCCATACTCTGCAACTTTCAATTTAATTTCTGCAATATTATTCTCATTAATTGGACTTTTGTTGTGATCTTTTACAAATGCCTGCCTTGAATTTAAAATATCGAAAATGTTGTTCATAATCGTACAGAATTTTTCTGTACCTTGCGAGTCAGAAAAGTCGGGTATTTTAATTATGGTTAAATAATTGGGTAGCTAACTTAACTTTCATTCTCTCAGTCTCATAATTAATGTGTCCTTTTCTAATTTTCGTGCCAGCGTGTAAACCATATTGATATTGATGAAAAACTAATTTTGATAAATGCTTCCATCGTACAATTAATTTATCACCATCAAACCGTTCTTTTTCATCACCTAACATATTCCGAACTAATTTCATAGCATGGCATGCGTCAAAAATAACAAAAATTGGCTCGTTTGATGTCGGATGTGAAAAAGATAAGTCGAAGTTGTTGGTGTAAGAAAAATTTACCCCTAAGCTACGAATCATCGTTATATTGGATGAGCCACCATCAAAAGTTAATGACACGACAATTATTCCAGTAGGATGTAACATATTTGAACATTCCAAGATAATCTCCGATCTTTCTTTACCACTCAATCCATCAATGAAATGGTAAGCTACTGGAATTTTTCAATTTTCATTTAAACATACCACCATTATCACCATTGCTTCTTCAGCCCTGAGTTTCGATCCATTTTTGCAATGTTTATTGTAAGTAACAAAACCATTGTATCGTTTCCCATTCCACCTCACATTTTTTCTGATAGCCATGTCATCGACGGTAACACTACACAACAATGCTTTCTCCAATTTCTTCGCTTGATCGATCTTATCTCTTATTACATCCAATGCTGCTTCACACGTTCCTGGATCAACGTCAATCTCACTCAACCGCATCGTCTGAGAGTCCCAGTATGTGGTAATATTGGGAACATAGTTCTGAGATATTTTCTAGGCTTTTGCGGACAGGAAAGACATGGTTGATGCAAAAACTCTCAAGGGAAGTGGACGAAATGCTACTTTTCTCTCAGTTGATTTCAGATGAGAAAATATATAGCTTCGGATACTGGCCCCATATTTGACTGAAATACGAGCGAATAACTTATAATAAATATGTATAAATTTTAACGACGCATCAATCTTCATAACATGATTTATCACAATATTCTATTTATGCAATACTTATTTTAATGTAATTGTTATTATCTGAAATAGATAAATATATTACATTTGTATTAAAATCGAAGAATTAAATATATACAATTTCTATTGTAAATAATTGAATTTATACAATTTTTGTTGTACGCATCAATCAAATATATATTTTTGTTGTATGAATTGAGTATATAAAATTTATTTTCGTACAAAATTTGATTTTGATACTTCTTTAGCGATTAAAATACTCACATGCATCAATTTTTTCTCTGCTTCGTGCTCCTTCCGTAATTGCTGCATCATCCTACCTTTCGCAATAGATTTATATTTCCATAATCGTTGATTTTGGCGTTTCAAAGATAATATTTTATTTGTTTTCTCTTTCAATTTTTTCTCCATGCAAAGTTGTCGATTGCGTTCAATTGAAGCGCATTTTATTGCCTTATCCGAACAAACTCTTCAAGCCGGAGGTTCTTCGATTACGTCATCAGTTCTAGAACATTACCATTATCGATTATTATTAATAATTTGTAAAACCTGTATAACATTCTTATCAATAATAATGTAATTTAATGAACAATTGCCTTTCCATCATTGTTTCGCCGCTAATGCGTTCTTTAATGGTCGAAGTGGAGGCGCTGGATGTAGAATCGCAAAAATTCATTACATCAGCTGATGATACGCTCTTAATTCCGGTTGGAGAAGATGGTACGGATGAATTATTGCTTGTGAGTGTTGATTCTCAAGGCAAATGAAATGTTGGAAGACTGCCTCGTTTTAGAAACGCTCTTCCCTCAACTGCACCGTAGCGAAAACGGTTTTTGTCGAAATGTAGTGTAGGGGTTTCACTGAAATAAGACTACGACACATAAAGTTTATAGGAATCACAATATTTATTAGCGCGGATATTAAACTTGCGATTATAAAAACGTTTTGTGCTAAACTTAAACGAGAAGAATGTGTCTCTATGCTCGTCAGCATGAGTCTGCCCTCACGCAGCCGCCTCGTAGTCCTCTTTTCTGCCAGGTGGCGCGTTGTGCGCTCTAGGGACCTGGGTTGCCAACCTTGGTACCTTACAGTTCGGCCGTCCTGACTGTCAGTCCGGCCTCGGACTTACTCCAATATCACAATCAGTAATCACAATAGGTACTTAAATTTAAACAGTTATAAATTTCCTTATTTATCATATTTTGCACATTTATGTACGTATATATTTTCCAGTACAATAGCTGGTAAGTATAAAATGTATTTTACTCGTATAACAACTTAAACTAGGTTTTTTTTTTTTTTTTTTTCTAGTCTTTGGCTTGTTCGTCAACTTCGTCAGCACGCCAAGGCCTCATATTGGCTGGTTCCCAAACGCCTTTGTATGGTCGTTGGCTAGCTTGAGAATTTTCAACATCTTTGACTACGTATCTGTCGTTTCTCAATTCTTTTTCTATTTCATATGGCCCTTTGAACTGAGGGATTAGCTTCTTCGGAGCTCCTGGGGTGCTTTCAAAGTTTCGGATCATAATATAGTCTCCCACTTTATATTTGTGTGGTTCTTTGTGTTTCTTATCGTAATAAGTTTTGTTATATTCTTGTGACTTAATAATATTTTTTTCAGCTTGAGATCTAACTTCGTCGAAGTTTCGGTCCTCGTTACCGCATTCTACGTCAAGGTAGTCTGCTACCGCATCTATAGCTGTGCCTCTCTGATTTGCACCGAAAAGGAGTTGACTAGGGGTTTGTCCTGTGGACTTATGTATGGTATTGTTTATCGCAAACTCTACTTCTGGAAGTACTTTGTACCAGTACTTTCCTGATGCATTGTCGGACAGTTTACTTAGCATGCAACCTAATACTCTATTGGTACGTTCTACTTGACCATTCGCCTTTGGCGAACCTGTAGCTATCTTAATATGTTGTATATTATTTTCCTGTAGGTACTCCTCGAATTCTTTTGACGTGAAACTGCTGCCGCGGTCTGATACGATGGTAAGTGGTCTACTGTAATTTCTAAAATGCTCTTTCAGGGAAGTAATTACCTCATTGGTTGCTGTGGTCTTAGTGGCGTACAGTTTTGTAAACTTGGTGAACGCATCGATAACTACTAGCACATGCTGTTTGACTAAGCGTTTTTTATCAATTGGCCCGTAATGATCTATGTGAAAAGTCAGAAACGGGTTTTTTCCTTTTGGGATGCTGTTTAAGTAGCCTTCTACTTTTCCTGAGTATGGGGAAAACGCAATGCATTTAAGGCAGTTTGCTATGTGGGTCTTGACCTTGTCGCGTATGCCTGGAAACCAATAATTCTGTAATATTGCACCGCATGTTTTTTCTACGCCTACATGACCCATTTCATCATGACATTTCCATATTACGTGATATTCCATAGTCTGAGGTACGTAGAACAGTAGGTCATCACCTTTCTTGCGGTAAACTAAGCTATTTCGCATTTCGTATAACTTGTCCTCAGCAGTTTCGAGTCTGGAAGCAATTTCTTTAATCTGTTGATCGCGATTCTGACTAATAGCTAAATTTCGTTCTAGTGGATTATCTTCAATAACCATAATATTAGTAGCTCGGCTGAACGCGTCAACGTGCTTCATTCGTTCTCCTGCCCTGTGCTCAAGATGTTGGTCGTAATCTTGCAACTCCAAGGCCCACCTAGCTATCCTGGGGTTAATATCTTTCTTTGCCAAAGTTAACGTGAGTGAGTTGCAATCCGTGATTATCTTGAATTTTATTCCTTGTAGGTAGACTCGAAAACGCCTCAACGCATAAATAACCGCAAGGGTTTCTAGCTCGAAGCTATGATATTTGCTTTCGACGTCAGTAGTACGCTTTGAAAAATACAAGATTGGGTGAAACTGTTTATCTGCTTTCCTCTGCACTAATACTGCCCCATAACCTATCTTACTAGCATCGCAGTGAAGCTCTGTTTCCTCATTGGGATTGTAAATAGCTAAAACAGGAGCCTCTATTAATTTATTCTTTAGTATTTCAAATGTTTGTAGTTCAGTTTCTTCAAACCTAAAAATCGCATCTTTTCTTAATAGATCGTAGAGCGGTTTTGCTAACGCTGAAAAGTTCTCGATGAACTTTCGAAAATAAGAACACAGTCCTAGGAATGCATGAACTTGACGCGTGTTTTGGGGGATCGGGAAGTTTTTCACCGCTTCGATTCCTCCTTCTGTTGGGCTTACTCCGCTGGATGAGATTAAATATCCCAAATACTCGATCTCTGTGTACAAGAATTTACATTTATCTACCCGCAACTCCAATTTGTTCTCTACTAGCAGATTGAACATTTTTTCCAGGACTGCTATATGCTGCTCTATGGTTTTGGTGGCGACTAGGAAGTCATCCATGTAAACTACTAAATCGCCTGACGCAATTAGTTCTTGCAACACATTGTTAACGAAGCGTTGGAACTTCGAGGGTGCTGTCTTTAACCCGAAAGGCATCTTTAAATACTCATATTGGCCTAGGGGTGTCACAAATGCAGTATATTGGATCGAATCCCTAGCTACGTCTATATGATGGAATCCGTCCTTAAGGTCAAGTAAACTGAAGTACTTTTTGTCTCGTAAGGCATCAATGTGATCCTCAATAAGTGGCAGGGGATAGTTATCACGCACAATGACTTTGTTTAAAACTCTATAATCTATGCAGAGCCTTAGTTCGTCGTTCTTTTTCTTAACCAAAATTATTGGTGAAGCGTAGGGTGAATCGCTCGCTCGGATTATGCCCTTTGACAACAAACGATCTAGTATTGTTTTTAGTCGCTCTTTTTCAAAATAAGACAACCTACGGGGTGCAAAATTGAATGGCTTGCTATCTGTTAACGTAAGTGATAGTTCAGTCTTAACTTTAGGAGTATCCGGGCGTTCCGGTTGTACATAACTAGTTTGAAAAAGTTCAATGACTGTCCCTTGTATCAAGTGATCTATTTGCGGGTTTATATCTAAAGGAGTAGATTTGCACACGTCTACATTTATATTCATAAGTTCTCCGATTACTTCTGTTTCGCCATGTAGTATTTCTGTTAAATTAAGCTTAAACTCTTTCAGCGCATCTCTACCTAGGATTACTGCATTGCTCATCGTGGTACTTGGTACTACATGTAAAGTGAGTTTGTCATGAACTACGCCATCTATACAAATGTTTGCTTTGACTAGACCTCTGATGACTAGTGTACTATTGTTTATGCCACTAAATCTACTACTTGGTTTTTCAGCAATGTCTATCGCCATGCTTGGGACAAAACATTCTTTGATCAGACTTATTGGGCTCCCAGTATCTAACAAGGTATCTAACTCTAAATTACATGACATACCAGGACCAATGATTTCATAACTCAATGATCTGAAAAATTCTTCATTTGCAGATTCGTTGTTGATATTGCTGACTTGATCCTTCTTGTTCCTCGGGCAATTCTGGATATGGTGTCCAATTTCTTGGCACTTGTAACAAGCTCCTGGCTCCCTTTTTGGTTGTCTGCACTCAGCTGCCATGTGGCCGGTTCTGTTGCAATTGTAGCACCGTACAATTCCCCGGGAAGGCTCATCCTTAACTTGAGTCGCCATTGCCTTTGCTTCTGTACTCTTAGCCCCTGGTTTGGAGTTTGCACGGGTGTCATGCTTAAGCTGCGCTCTGGGCTCTGAACGTAGAGTGACCTTTTGGAGAGCCTCTAATAGCAAGGCTGGCGTAACGAACCTCTGAATCCTTGCTTGATTCTGTATCGTTAAATCTGGTATACCATCCACCAAATAGTCTACCATCTCGTCTTCCTCAACTGGAACATTATTGCCTAATATAACTTTTTCATGAAAATAATCACCGAACGTCTCTGTATGTTTCCACACCCTGTCCTCAAATTTTTTTCTTAGCGCCAAACGAGTGGGGCGGTGATTGAACATGATGTTGAATTCTGTGAGTAAATCGTCTGAAGCCATACCTATGTATTCCGGTTTTGAATGAAACCAATTGAGCGCCTTACCCTTGAGCTTGGCACTTATCAGGAGTCGTGCGTGATTATCATCCAGTTTATACATAGTGCGAAGCTGCCGGATTTGTAGTTCCCATTTTCTGAACCCATCATCGCTGCCATCGAACTCGCATACTAAGTCGCTTAAGCTTTTGATGCTAAACGTGCTTCTTACCTCAGGCTCACCTGCGGGAGGCCTCTGTGTCTGACGTAGAAGCTCGTTCTCTCTTCTCGCCAGATCTAACTCTCTGGCCATAAGTTCGCGTTCCCTGCGTAGGAATTCCAGTTCTTTCGACTGTTGGTCTGGCGTCGGCCCTGTAGCCCCGTTGTCTTCGCTATTGGCATTTGGGTCTAACGTCATTCGCTCCATCCATTTACCTGTCGGGTCAGCTTCCAAAAGGCGTTTGATGAGGTCCGCCTTGGAGCCTGTCACCGACAAATTCATCAACCTAAGAGCTTCTTTGAGCGTTGGCACAGTCAGATTATTTGGTTCCATCGCGATTGTCTTATTGAATGTGTAAAGTTTAATATCTTACACGCATGGAGTTACCGGTCTCGACGCGTAGAGTCAGGTTTTCGCACACATGCATTCAGCGGATTTTGATGCACACAGCGGGTCTTAATGCACACAGCCAGTCTTAATGCACACAGCCAGTCTTAATGCACACAGCCAGTCTTAATGCACACAGCCAGTCTTATCGCACACAGCAGATTTCTTAATCGTTTTGCACAAAGCGAAAGTTTCTACTAAAATGGCCGTCTAGGACGCCACGCTTGCGAAAACGTGATGCCGTAAAGGTTAGAACCGTACTTAAATCCGTGGTTTTTGGGCGAATCCCACTTCTGAGATTGTAGGGGTTTCACTGAAATAAGACTACGACACATAAAGTTTATAGGAATCACAATATTTATTAGCGCGGATATTAAACTTGCGATTATAAAAACGTTTTGTGCTAAACTTAAACGAGAAGAATGTGTCTCTATGCTCGTCAGCATGAGTCTGCCCTCACGCAGCCGCCTCGTAGTCCTCTTTTCTGCCAGGTGGCGCGTTGTGCGCTCTAGGGACCTGGGTTGCCAACCTTGGTACCTTACAGTAGTGAACAAACTGATTGTGACGCCAAACGTTCGTTACTTTTACGCAAAATTTGCAACCATTTCGTTCTTTCACCTCCAGTAGTATAGGAAATCTATAATAGTTATAATGAAGGATAGATCAGTAATACAACAAACTCTGATGTTGTAGCCGGTGTTCTCGCTTTTTTTAGCAGACACTAAATTATAATAACATTATTACAGCCACATTTTTGAAAAGTAATGAAGTACACAATCTGATTATTAAATTATTCTATCAAATATATTGTTCAAAAATTGTTATGCTTGTAATTAAGTATTACTATATTTCCAAAACTTAACCTAATTCATACTTACTTGTGAAATGATCCGCGTGGTATTTTATCAGATCGCCACTCAAAAAACATAACAGGGTATGCACACCATAGCGATTATGGTCACCTCGAAAAAACATTATCTAAATATAAATTTCTTCAAAGTAATTTACTTGGCAGCACGCTTCGCAGAAACAATACAAACTCTGCCTAGTCTACGGGTAGACGGCAACATGGCGGCGACGGGTGAGGGTCCATGGTTCTGAAAATACGACCCTGCGCTATCGAGCTGGAACCAATCACGAGCTTAGAACGAGACAGAAGCTGGCACACGCAAGCTCTGTCTCTCTCTCTCATTTTTCATGACCACGTTCGGAAACCCGTGAGATACGTATTGCGCGGTCCAGGTCTATAGGTTTATGAACGGTTTATGTTAGCATGATCCGAAAGCGGATCGATAGTGGCGCCGTCGCACAGGGAAAGAATGCAGCCAGCGAATCGTTAGTGGCGCCATCGCACGGCGAAGAATTACAGCCATTTCAGCCGTGGAACCATAGAATAACATAGACCCATAGAACCGGACCGCGGAATAGGCAATTTGAGATTTAAGAAGATTTGAGAAGAGTAAGAGAGATGGAGCGTGTGTGTGCCAAGTCCTATCTCTCTCTACGCAGTGCCGTTATATTTTTATTTTGGGCCCCGAGTATGAAATTGTTTTCTTTGCCAATAAACAGGTTATTATTTTCAGTAGAATATTGCTATAAAAATAACAAAGTCGAAAGTTTTTAATAGTTTTCATATCTTGTCTAGAAGAAAGCACCAGTTATTACCAATTACTATTTTCCCTTCTTCATTTCGAAAAGATTATCTTCGAACTTTTATTGATTATCAAGTATCAGTATTGAAAATATCTATGAATGAAGAATTCAACGAATATGGGGGTTAATCTTGAGAAAAAAAAAAAAAAAAAAAAAAAAAAAAAAAAAAAAAAAAAACAATTTCGACAGTTTCGTTCGTTAGATGAGGGTAAACCCAGAATTTTTTTGAATAACCCGCCATAACTATTACTTACCATCCGGGTCCCCCTGCCGCACCTACAAAGAAGAACCAACCTTTTCTCGATATACGCTTACCTACCCGCGTAAAATCTGCTGCACCGCAATGTTGTTTTAAATAAAAGAAACATGTCCTTCTGAATGAATAATCTTATTTATCCTGCGCCATCATTGTTTTCAATTTTATTTTATTGCACAATGTCTTGTCACATTTGAGTATTAAAATGTTTATTATAAAATATGTCATATAGTTTAAAAAATATAGAATACGGCATATCATAACTTCTAAAACATACATATGATATTATAACAATAATTATTTTCTATGACAGTATCAAATCTAAGTCTATAAATTTCTTGAATCAGATGTTATTGATTTTTAAATAAAATTAATTTGGTATTCTTTGCTCGTACTCTAGTCTCGTGTTTGAATTTTGTCGTACTCTCGTGATTCAGTCTTACTTTAAAAAACGTTGACAAAATTTTCTTAATCGATAAAATTTCATGGTCAGTATACAGATATCATTGACAAACCAACCTGCGATTCTTCTAACTGTTTTTTCCGTCAAAACTTCCAAAACATTTTCTAACTCGAAGACATTAAATTTTCTCAAAGCGAGTTCTGCTGCGCGGACAGACAAATTTCGATAACATTCGAGGATGGTGAACATAATTTGCGTCTATTTTCAATTCTACTGCAAACGTGATAATTCTTCGGTGTTCGACAAAAATTGCTGACACTTTTCACATTTGATTGAATTATAAATTTTATTTACTACAAAACCCGCTATATGGCCTACTACATCTCTCATATACGTTACGTTTACATCCGTGTATAATGCCGGAGTCTCATAATCATGCTCCTGTGATACAGAATAACCGAAATTATCACTCATACTGTTGCTGAAATTGTCGCTCTCGTTTAGATTGCCACTAACATTATCACTACGTGTATTTGTTATTGAATTTTTTTGTTTTTTTTTTCGTTCGCTTGTAAAAGACCAGGTGTCATCTTGTTGAAGACAATTACTACTATACGATGAACCTCCCACTCGAGCGTATACTAGAAGCCATTTGAATGCACTTTCAAACTGTTCTGTTGTTGGGTTATTGTTGAAGCCACCACGCGACCTGAAACTAAAAAAAAAATAAGTTCTCAATGATCTTGCGATAGTTTGTACGTTAATAAATATCGAATCGGCGACTTAGGTGTTGAAGCATATTTTTCAAAAATTGAAATGCAACCACTCATTGAAACTATGAGTCCATAAAAACCTAATTTTCTTTTGCTTTGTAATATTGGTTTATTATCGTGAGATTTTTAATGTACTCTCCATACTCTGCAACTTTCAATTTAATTTCTGCAATATTATTCTCAATAATTGGACTTTTGTTGTGATCTTTTACAAATGCCTGCCTTGAATTTAAAATATCGAAAATGTTGTTCATAATCGTACAGAATTTTTCTGTACCTTGCGAGTCAGAAAAGTCGGGTATTTTAATTATGGTTAAATAATTGGGTAGCTAACTTAACTTTCATTCTCTCAGTCTCATAATTAATGTGTCCTTTTCTAATTTTCGTGCCAGCGTGTAAACCATATTGATATTGATGAAAAACTAATTTTGATAAATGCTTCCATCGTACAATTAATTTATCACCATCAAACCGTTCTTTTTCATCACCTAACATATTCCGAACTAATTTCATAGCATGGCATGCGTCAAAAATAACAAAAATTGGCTCGTTTGATGTCGGATGTGAAAAAGATAAGTCGAAGTTGTTGGTGTAAGAAAAATTTACCCCTAAGCTACGAATCATCGTTATATTGGATGAGCCACCATCAAAAGTTAATGACACGACAATTATTCCAGTAGGATGTAACATATTTGAACATTCCAAGATAATCTCCGATCTTTCTTTACCACTCAATCCATCAATGAAATGGTAAGCTACTGGAATTTTTCAATTTTCATTTAAACATACCACCATTATCACCATTGCTTCTTCAGCCCTGAGTTTCGATCCATTTTTGCAATGTTTATTGTAAGTAACAAAACCATTGTATCGTTTCCCATTCCACCTCACATTTTTTCTGATAGCCATGTCATCGACGGTAACACTACACAACAATGCTTTCTCCAATTTCTTCGCTTGATCGATCTTATCTCTTATTACATCCAATGCTGCTTCACACGTTCCTGGATCAACGTCAATCTCACTCAACCGCATCGTCTGAGAGTCCCAGTATGTGGTAATATTGGGAACATAGTTCTGAGATATTTTCTAGGCTTTTGCGGACAGGAAAGACATGGTTGATGCAAAAACTCTCAAGGGAAGTGGACGAAATGCTACTTTTCTCTCAGTTGATTTCAGATGAGAAAATATATAGCTTCGGATACTGGCCCCATATTTGACTGAAATACGAGCGAATAACTTATAATAAATATGTATAAATTTTAACGACGCATCAATCTTCATAACATGATTTATCACAATATTCTATTTATGCAATACTTATTTTAATGTAATTGTTATTATCTGAAATAGATAAATATATTACATTTGTATTAAAATCGAAGAATTAAATATATACAATTTCTATTGTAAATAATTGAATTTATACAATTTTTGTTGTACGCATCAATCAAATATATATTTTTGTTGTATGAATTGAGTATATAAAATTTATTTTCGTACAAAATTTGATTTTGATACTTCTTTAGCGATTAAAATACTCACATGCATCAATTTTTTCTCTGCTTCGTGCTCCTTCCGTAATTGCTGCATCATCCTACCTTTCGCAATAGATTTATATTTCCATAATCGTTGATTTTGGCGTTTCAAAGATAATATTTTATTTGTTTTCTCTTTCAATTTTTTCTCCATGCAAAGTTGTCGATTGCGTTCAATTGAAGCGCATTTTATTGCCTTATCCGAACAAACTCTTCAAGCCGGAGGTTCTTCGATTACGTCATCAGTTCTAGAACATTACCATTATCGATTATTATTAATAATTTGTAAAACCTGTATAACATTCTTATCAATAATAATGTAATTTAATGAACAATTGCCTTTCCATCATTGTTTCGCCGCTAATGCGTTCTTTAATGGTCGAAGTGGAGGCGCTGGATGTAGAATCGCAAAAATTCATTACATCAGCTGATGATACGCTCTTAATTTCGGTTGGAGAAGATGGTACGGATGAATTATTGCTTGTGAGTGTTGATTCTCAAGGCAAATGAAATGTTGGAAGACTGCCTCGTTTTAGAAACGCTCTTCCCTCAACTGCACCGTAGCGAAAACGGTTTTTGTCGAAATGTAGTGAACAAACTGATTGTGACGCCAAACGTTCGTTACTTTTACGCAAAATTTGCAACCATTTCGTTCTTTCACCTCCAGTAGTATAGGAAATCTATAATAGTTATAATGAAGGATAGATCAGTAATACAACAAACTCTGATGTTGTAGCCGGTGTTCTCGCTTTTTTTAGCAGACACTAAATTATAATAACATTATTACAGCCACATTTTTGAAAAGTAATGAAGTACACAATCTGATTATTAAATTATTCTATCAAATATATTGTTCAAAAATTGTTATGCTTGTAATTAAGTATTACTATATTTCCAAAACTTAACCTAATTCATACTTACTTGTGAAATGATCCGCGTGGTATTTTATCAGATCGCCACTCAAAAAACATAACAGGGTATGCACACCATAGCGATTATGGTCACCTCGAAAAAACATTATCTAAATATAAATTTCTTCAAAGTAATTTACTTGGCAGCACGCTTCGCAGAAACAATACAAACTCTGCCTAGTCTACGGGTAGACGGCAACATGGCGGCGACGGGTGAGGGTCCATGGTTCTGAAAATACGACCCTGCGCTATCGAGCTGGAACCAATCACGAGCTTAGAACGAGACAGAAGCTGGCACACGCAAGCTCTGTCTCTCTCTCTCATTTTTCATGACCACGTTCGGAAACCCGTGAGATACGTATTGCGCGGTCCAGGTCTATAGGTTTATGAACGGTTTATGTTAGCATGATCCGAAAGCGGATCGATAGTGGCGCCGTCGCACAGGGAAAGAATGCAGCCAGCGAATCGTTAGTGGCGCCATCGCACGGCGAAGAATTACAGCCATTTCAGCCGTGGAACCATAGAATAACATAGACCCATAGAACCGGACCGCGGAATAGGCAATCATAACAGGCAAAAATGTTTTCATTGTAAAAATTTCAGCAAAGTACAAAAATTCATATACGGCAAAAGCACCGAGCCCGATACAAGTCGTGAAATGAAAAAAGAATACCAAGTCCAGCCATAAACAATTCAAAAGCTTCCGCTCGTCTAGGTAGTGAAATCAAACAAATCGCCAAGTACTAACGAATTACTCAAAAGTTTACATTATACGACATCCGCAAAGAATATTTTTATTATTCGAAGAGGAATGCAATCTTAGCACTAGTTTTCGTAGTTACATCGGAACAACGCCGAGTCCTGAAACTTTTACGAATAGTGTAATACATATGCTGAAGAAAAAACGCGAATTCACAGGCAACGAGGTATCGTGATTAGTGGGAACTGCTACCACCATAAGAATGCCTGAACCCATCCCATTACCAGAAAACCTACTTGGCGGGCACATTCCTTCCGCCCAGTCCACTCCAATGCAAGATTATTAATATCCAAATATATCGATTGTATGTGACTGATATTTATGTATGTATAACATTATATATATGTATATAACCGATATATAAGATACATAGCTGATTTTATTTAAGAATCTATACTACGCCGATACGTACACAGAGAGAATTTTATGAGAAATTTCACGATAATTTCATAGCAATTGAGGAATATACTGGAGTATGAGGCTCTGTCCCATACAAATACAGAGAGAAGCTATATTTGTGGTTCACCTCGTCAGAATTGTCGCAAACTTTGTCAGGATTGTATCAACGCTTCCAACACTGTGCTGGACAGAACCTCCCACTCAATTGTATATTCCACGATTGCTATGAAATTATCGTGAAATTTCCTATAGAATTCTCTCTGTGTAACTACTACTTCTTGTTTACCGGGTGCTGAATTGTTAATAATTTAGTGACTCGCAGTACTTTCGGCCAGTATTTTCTTATATTTCAAAGTACTGTTTCAATGCATGTGACATCCCAGTATCCCATCGTCTTGATAACATTCTAACGCTGTTAAGGTGAGTGTACCGGTGAAAGAATATTTGAACGCACTTTACATCGAAATTATGTTAATCGACTGAGTTTTGTCGCTGCCAAACTTTCAATGAGATAGCGCTTGCACATTACATTATCGTTTACATAAATCCAGCGATGGTGAAGATATGACATGTGTTGAATGTTTTATCATACACACCGTATATCAAAGCGTCATAACCGGAGACACCATACTTGGAGCAACGTAAAAATTGGTAATGAGAGCATGATATTTCCTAAATATATTCGTTTGCGCACCATATTCACCATTGATGTAGTAATTATTTTCACGTTGAGTACGTTCTTCAATAGCTTAGTCATAGTGAAGATGTAGATTGTAACACTCGCTAATGTATGGTGGTCGCAGAGTGGGCGGAAGGAATGTGCCCGCCAAGTAGGTTTTCTGGTAATGGGATGGGTTCAGGCATTCTTATGGTGGTAGCAGTTCCCACTAATCACGATACCTCGTTGCCTGTGAATTCGCGTTTTTTCTTCAGCATATGTATTACACTATTCGTAAAAGTTTCAGGACTCGGCGTTGTTCCGATGTAACTACGAAAACTAGTGCTAAGATTGCATTCCTCTTCGAATAATAAAAATATTCTTTGCGGATGTCGTATAATGTAAACTTTTGAGTAATTCGTTAGTACTTGGCGATTTGTTTGATTTCACTACCTAGACGAGCGGAAGCTTTTGAATTGTTTATGGCTGGACTTGGTATTCTTTTTTCATTTCACGACTTGTATCGGGCTCGGTGCTTTTGCCGTATATGAATTTTTGTACTTTGCTGAAATTTTTACAATGAAAACATTTTTGCCTGTTATGAATTTTTGTACTTGGCGGAATTTTTTACATTGAAAATGTTTTTGCCGTTTATTTCACTTCTTTTTGGGAGATTACGATTCACTGATTAGAATTAATTACAATACACTTTATTCGATGGATCGTTTATGTACAGAATGAATGAATTTTCGAAGCGGAGTCCCAATAATCTGATATTCAATGTGGTTATAGTCGTTGTGAGACGTGCCATGGTTCAAATTCCGAACGACTGACACAGCTGCTTATACAAGCGCTTCCGAGTAGGTTCATTCTTTGCTGAGTGGTTATCATCGTCTATGGTACAAGCTTCGTTGTTTCGGTGGAGTCGTATCACTTTAAAGATTCTACTTCTTCGGATAGTAGTGGATGACAGCCATGGCCAGTCATAACAAATGACGTCATCACCTGTGCCAGTCTAGTCTCCGCTAGTCCCTCAGCCTTCTCCCCTCCCTCAGCCTCTGTGAATTCCGCGGCTCTCAATCGAGGATCCAAGATGGCCGCTATATTTTCAAACCAAGATGGTCGACCCATTTAAAAACCAAGATGGCCGACCGATTTTTTCAAAAACCAAGATGTCCGACCTATTTTATTTATATTATATTATAATAATAATCTGTCCAAACTATTTTCAAAACCTAGATGCCCGAGCTATTTTAAAAACAAGATGGCCGACCGATTTACAAAACCAAGAGAACATTTAGAAATTAATTTTATTCGTTGCAACCGTGTGAACAATTATTCTCTTATGCGAACCAGGCGAGCGAGGCGAGGTCTACCTCCGCTGACCCCGACCCCCCGTGGTATTATACTTATTAGCACAGCCGCCAAGATGGCTACTCCGGTCAATTCTGCACAGCTCTGAACAGTCGCTCTTTCTGAAAGCAAAACTTATGCTAGCTGAAATCGGGGTTGGGGTAAAAATTTTGAAAGCAATCACACGATATAGATATATAGTATGCATATGATTATAAAAATCCGTCTTTATTCATTATTTTCAATCCTAACGGTACATAAAATATACACGTTTAATTACAAAAACCGTAATTTCAGACGCTCGCAATATCGGAGCGGTGCATAACCCATACTCGACACACACACACACACACACACACTCACGAAGAATTATACCGTGAATACACACGGTTCGCACTGGAATTGTTGAACACGTTTTTCACGTATTTCTGAACACAGGACAATTCGAAATCACACCGTCGATTCGGTCACAATATTCTGACGGATATCGGCTATGATGTACGATAGGAATAAGCGCGATAACTCGCAAAACACAATATCGAAATAAAGATCGCGAAAATTGTCGGCGAATTTCAAACTAACCACCTCACGTGCGGTATCGGATTCCTCGCACACGACAACGCCGATCTGCTGTAGAGTCGGTGATTTCATCTTACGGGTCTTCACTACCGATGCAAAATGTTGAACTAGAGCCGCCTTGCTACGGTTGACATCCCCCACCAAAACCTCCAGTTGGATCAGATGCTCGTTTACGCAACAGGCGACGTGCTTGAGACCTTCGAAGGTAGACTTTTGCATCACAATCACAGGGGTGTATTGCTTCCTCTTTTTACACTCGGGTTCATCGTCGTTACTGGTGTTAACAGCAACATTCTCGTCGCCGGCTGTGTTCGTGTAGAAGGCGATTACTTTGGATCCATGAGCCGTTGTGAATCGTAGCGTGCACTCTCCGCCCAACGAAATTGTATCGTTGAACAAATCACACAGTTTACCGGGTGCTCGCGCGTCTTTTTCGAAATAGTGGTCGAGAGCCTCGAATCTTCGAACCAGGCCCTCCCACGCATCAATGCTTAGCGAAACGCCGCTCGAGTAATTATTAACTAATTTTACGACCGGTTCGAACAAGCCATCCAAACGCAGGCGGAGACCCACGGTGATTTTTTTGGACCACGAAGTATTCAGACCATATGTGGTTGATAACACGAGGTGACGCTCGGACTTCTTCAGAGCGATGTCAAAGGTTTTGAATAATTTGCTGTAGCCCTCCCGCGGAAACCCGTTCTTGGGCGTTGCCATTGTACCCAGTCTTTTCAGCTGTTTGAGCCAGTGTCTGGTCGGAGCGGTCGTTGAAGCGTAACTGGGTGCGGCTCGCATCTCCAGCAGACGGTTGAGGAACGTGGTGGTTTTTTTGGCCGGTCAGCACATTACCGATATTCCGAGTGCAGCTGCCTGGCAACAGCGTCGAATGATGCGAAACGAGGAAAACACGATCATAGCACGCGCTCTTTCCCCGAGGATCGGTTTACATAAACGGAATGTCACGTACGTACGTTGAAGCACGTTTGTATATGCATAGCGGGGCTATACTATACTTGCATCTGGTGTACGAGTTTGTAATTTTCAAAATATCGGCGAATTTCCCTATTCCCCATCATCGGAGAAACAGGAATCATGGTTATCGTGCTCGGCCAGTGCAATATCCAAGGCTCTCTCAGCCGCCTCGAGAGCCCTACCCATCTCTTGTTGCTCGACCCTTCGAAGACGTAATTCTTCCTCATCGGGCTCTTCGACGCCAGAATCCATGTCAGAAAAACCCGCCGACTGGTACCCGGCATCCTCTTCCTCTTGAACGTATGCCACCCAGCGTTCAACGACGCACCGTCTTGCGAGGCGATCTCTGGCTCGGACCAAATACCGGGGGTCGACCTCGCGCTCGCCATATAACCACAGATCACGGGGTTCTGCGAAGATTTGGATATCGGCCGAATCCGCGATGATTTGGATATCGGGTGGATCCACGGAGGTTTCATCCTCATCCGACTCCTCGAAGATTTCATCATCGGTCGAATACCCGAAGAACCCCCTCGCGTTATTATTTCCACACCACATAATTCGACCGAAAGCGTAAAAAGACCGACACGAAATAATCGCTGGGTACCGGCAATTATATCACGGGGGAATGCTAACACAAACCCACAGCACACACACACACACACACACATACACGCGCGCACGTACGCGCGCACCCCGCAACTTTTGCAGTCGATGTTTGGAGACGAAGCATAGCGAAGACACGGGTCAGCCGTTTTCGCGTAAAAAAAAAAAAAAAAACCGCGACACACGGCACACGCGCGCGCACACACGCAACACACACACATACGCACGCACACACACAGGCCCGTACCGTCAAAGATGTGTTACCTAGGCCTAAGCGAGCTGTGATTGGCTGCGTTATAACGATGTGTTGAGAGATATCAGCGCTCAACAAGAGCAACAACGGCAAAACGTCATATCAAATATTATACAGCTGCGCGGTAGCGACAACCGCAGTTTGAAGCTACACTCGTTGCGACAAATACGGTGCTTCACACTAACAGTTGGAAAAATTATTGCTTCTATCTTTTTCATTACGCTATGTCGGAAAACAGGGAGATTAGGGACGTTATTCGCAGAGTCATGCGCGTCGCGAGAGAGGTGAACCCCCGAACTGTGCGCTCGTACAACGATCGCTGGTTCCGACAGCTACCAAATTTAACAACCTCGGAGCTGTTAGATCGCCTGAAGATCATCCTGGCGGCGTGCAACGAAAGAGCGATCGGCAGAATGTACGACTTAGGCGCATTTTGCGGCTTGTGGCCGTGCATACGCGTGGCTGTAAAAGTATTGCGCGAACGGGGAACCACGAGCTACGCGTTTGTGTACAAGTTGATACGTGAGTACAGACGGTATTCGGGTAAGTGAATTTCCTAGTTTTTCATTTTTTTTTTTCACGGTTGACTCGGTGGTTGTTGTGTCATCACGTAGATTGAATGATCGATTGATTGCTTAGCATACGAGCCCCTGACCCCCGAAAGGATGGGTACAACGGAATCGGAGGACGAGATTCTGTGCATAGTAGCCGAGCGGTGGGAGAAGCACGAAGAGTCTCGGCAGCTGCGTGCAGCAGCGGAGTACTGCGAACGAGCTGACGAAATCACTAGGGGTGGTGAACGTGCCGCCCCCCAGCATACCGATACTACTCGTAGCGGTGAAGTTATACCCGAATCTCCCGGTAAGTAACAGCCACCAACGCTCACGCGAGCGTGTGTGTACACATATATATATATATATATATATATATATATATATATATATATTTGTGCGCGTGCATTTCCTAGTTTTTCATTTTTCACGGCTGACTCGACGGTTGTTGTGTCATCACGTAGATTGAATGATCGATTGATTGCTTAGCATACGAACCCCCGACCCCCGAAAGGATGGGTATGGAATCGGAGGACGAGCTTCTGTGCCAGGCAGCCGAGCGATGCGAGAGGCTCGAAGAGGCTCGGCAGCTACGTGCAGCAGCGGGGTACTGCGAGCGAGCAGACGAAATCGCGAGCGGTGGTGAACGTGTCGCCCCCCAGCATCCCGATACAACTCGTAGCGGTGAAGTTACAACCGAATCTTCCGGTAAGTAACAGTCGCCAACGCTCACGCGAGCGTGTGTATTTTGTGTGTGCGTCTGTGTGTGTGTGTGTGTGTGTGAGAGTGTGTGCGCAACCCAATTTCGTATTTTGCTCCAATTTCGTATCTGAAAGCGGTTTTTTTCTTTTGGGGTGTCGATAGATGCTGATATTCTTTGTGCGGACAGCTCTGATGAGAACGACGACGACGACGATGAGCAGGTCGTTATCGCGATCTCAACGTAGAATGACGCGGTCGCCTTCTTTAGTTTTACTAGCGAGATATAGTTTTTCATGTGGCAGTACTCGTGAATTGAAACAAGTGGTTAAATAAACAAACAAAAAAAAAAAAAAAAAAAAACAAAAAAAAAAATTAATTCAAACTCACATCAAACGTGATATCGTTGCACCTTCTTAACCAGACCAACACCTGAGAAATCCTGTGCGGATGTGTGTGTGAGCGTGTGTGTACGTGTACGTGTGTGTGTGTGTGTGTGTGTGTGTGTGTGTTCGTCCAGGGAGTCGACAACCACGCATATAATTAATTGTCGGTGGTATCAGGGGGCACAACCGAAGCGTTCGAACACCCCGAAACCCCGGGCGTCAGCGGGGTCGCAGGTACATCGGGGTTGCAACAAGGCCGCGGAAAGGAGCGGGAAAGAGCTGGGAACACGGAGGGAGACGCTCGCACACAATCACACAGTACAAAGTTCATCATTACCGATGAGACGCGGAAATATTACCGTAGATTCAAATGCACGGGGCATGTGATGACTTTGAAAATTATAACACCGCCAGAAACGGTCGATCCGATAGCTTGGCTCGAGGAAGCGATCGGCTGTATCTACGATTATTGCACGCGGGACATTTCAGACCCCTCAGAATACATAGGTTTCAGGTTCGACGCCCCCTCGTTCGCACACGGACCCCCGGGGTTGTCGCTTCGGCCGATCCGCGATTGCCATGTGGAGGATATCTGGAATCTGTTGTTCGGCGTCACGCAGAGCGCGACGGGCTTCGCTATAGACGATGCCTTTCGGGTCAGCGTGACGCGTGTCAGCAATATTGTCGGCGCCGGCAGGAAAAGTAAACCTCTTACAAACGAGGAGGTGCAAAAACGGTCGCTTCCGGAAATACCGCGGGATAATCTGTGTTTACCGCGTGCGTTAATAGCATCGCGCGCATATATCCGGAAAGATAAAGGTCCGGGGAATGCTGCAGAGCTGAGCTGGTCGGCCGTGAGACGCGCAGGTTCCGTGCTTCAAAGGCAGGCGGCTCAGGCGTTGTGCAAGGAGGCTGGTGTCCAAGCACCCGAAGAAGGTTGCGGCATGCGCGAGATCTCGGCATTTCAAGACCGCCTCGCGAAGGAGGGTTTAGCTATTTTGGTGTATGATTTCGATACTTTCGGTCGCGGCGGGGATCTTATCTACAACGGTGAACGGGTGGTGACGGAGCGGGGTAGGTGCATCGACGGTCGATTGCATATTTTGTATTATCCTCGCGGGAATCATTACAAGCCCATACTGAGCCTCACAGCGGCAGCGGCTAACAGATGGTTTTGCGCACCGTGTAACGTTGCATACCGCCACGCCGGGGACCACAAATGCGCGTACAGGTGCTCCGGTTGCGTCGGCGTACCGCGATGTGACCCTACGGCCGATCGTTTGCGGTGCGTAGACTGCGGTCGTTGGTTTTTTGGTGAAAAATGCCTGCAAAGACACCGACTCGCGAAATCGTTTAACACCCGTAAAAGCGTGTGCGCTGCTTTGCAGATGTGCGGTGGGTGCGACCGATTCGTCGATCGCACGAAACGCGCACACTTCTGCGGCAAATCGTACTGTCGGTCGTGTGGGTCCGTACAACCCGTCAACCATCAGTGTTACATGCGCAGAGTGGAGCGAGATTGCGAAGACGCGAAATATGTGTTTGTATTTTACGATTTTGAAACGCAGCAATGTGACACGCTCGGTGGTAACGGGGATGCGAGCCTGCATGTACCGAGCTTGTGCGTAGCCCATCAAACGTGCAGCGCGTGCATACAGGAGCCGGACATACGCACACCCTGCCCAAGCTGCGGTCTCGTGCGGGAGTTTATTTTCAAAGAGAACCCTGTGAGACAGCTGGTCGACTTCGTCACGAGAGACGTAAAAGCGTTTAAAAAAATTATATGCATAGCGCATAATGCCAGAGGGTTCGATTCACAGTTTATATTACGTCACCTGGTGGAGCAGAACCGCGATCCCCCACGAATCATTCTAAACGGTAGCAAGATCGTGTTGATGGATTCGGGTCATACGCGGTTTCTAGACTCTTTAGCGTACATGCCCATGGCTCTTGCCGCCTTACCGAAAGCCTTTGGACTCGCCGCTGATTTACGCAAGGGTTACTTTCCACACCTTTTCAACACACCGGAAAATCAAAATTACAGAGGTCCGTTACCACCCGCGGAGTTTTATTCCCCCGATAGCATGAACGCAGCAGGGCGAGCGACTTTTTACACCTGGTACAGAGAGGCTGTGAACAGAGCCCATGTGTTCGATTTTGAGACCGAGATTGTGGATTATTGCCGGAGCGACGTCGACATTCTCCGGAGGGCCTGCGTAGCTTTTAGAAATATTTTTCTAGATTGCGGTGACGTCTGCCCGTTCACGCGCAGTACCACGATAGCGTCGGCATGTTCGGTCGTGTTTCGGCAGAATTTTTTACAAGACCACACGATAGGTGTACTACCGGCTGGAGGCTACAGAATGGCTCATAACCAGTCTACACGCGCGATCGAATGGCTCGTGTGGAAGGAGCGCGAGCTGGATACCGAGCTGATCCACGCCGCCCGCGGTCGCGAATACAGAATCCCGGAAACGGGTCGGCTTGTGGACGGTTATTACGTGGACGGGGACGGTGAGCGCAGGGTGTTCGAATTCCATGGTTGCTATTGGCACGGATGCCCGCGATGTCACCCAATCCAATCCGATACGTTGTTATCAAACGGTGGTACGATGCGAGCTCGATTCGAAGAGACCGCAGCGAAGACCGCGCGAATGACCGAACTCGGCTACAGGGTTGAGGAGATGTGGGAGTGCGATTTCAACAGGATTCTCGAGGTCGATCCGGAAATACGGGGGTATCTAAAACAACATCCTTTGATCGAGGCCGGCACCAGTGACTGTTTGAACCCTCGCGACGCGTTTTTCGGGGGCCGAACGGGTAACACCAAAAGGTATTACGAGACTGGCGTAGGGGAGGAAATACGTTATGTCGATGTATGCTCCTTGTACCCGTGGGTATGCAAGAACGGCCGCTATCCGATCGGCCACCCGAAAGTCTACGTGGGCAGGGAATGCTCGTCATTGACCGGTGCCGAAAATACGCTCGACAGCGTCGAGGGTCTCGTAAAATGCGTCGTTCTGCCACCGCGAAACCTCTATCACCCCGTATTGCCCGTCCGGATGCACGGCAAGCTAATGTTCCCTCTGTGTCGCTCGTGCTGCGAGAACCTTCTGCAGACCGAGTGTCCGCACGATGACGACGAGGCGGCGCGACAACTTACCGGCACGTGGGTCTCGGATGAGCTGAAAAAAGCTATAGCTATGGGATATAAAATTCCGGCTATTCTCGAGATCTGGCAGTACCCGATCACCGCGTACGATCCGATCACCAACCGCGGCGGTCTCTTTGCCGCGTACATAGATACTTTCTTGAAAATAAAACAAGAAGCCAGCGGCTGGCCGAGCGAGTGCGTCGACGAGACAGCTCGAGAACGTTATCTCGCGGAATATGAGCAGGTCGAGGGTATACGCTTACAACGCGAGAGGATAACCAAGAACGCCGGTCTTCGCTCCGTTTCAAAACTTTGCCTCAACTCTTTTTGGGGTAAATTCGGCCAACGTGAAAACCTACCGCAGACCGAGGTGATACGAAGTCGTCAACGGTTGTTGGAGTTGTTGGCGAGCCCCGATACGGAGGTCTACGACGTTTTACCGGTCACCGACGATGTACTTTACGCTAGTTGGGGTTATACGGAGGAAAGCCTCACACCGTCACCACTAGCCAACGTTGTCTTGGCTGCGTACACCACGGCTCAAGCGCGCCTTAAATTGTACTCGTATCTCGAGAAGCTGGATCGCCGCGTGTTATATTACGACACAGATTCCGTTATTTACACACGGCAAAAAGAGAGCGAAAACGAGTACGAGCCACCGAAGGGCAACTTTTTGGGCGATTTAACGGATGAACTAGCGGAATATGGCGATGGTAGCTATATAAAAACGTTCGTTTCCGGTGGCCCGAAGTTTTACGCATTTTTGGTCCAGTGTGCAAACGGGGAGGTCTCCGAAGTGTGCAAAGTCAAGGGTATCACCCTGAATTACCAGACGCGTTTAAAAATAAATTTCAATTCGATCCGAAGCATGGTCGTCGATGCGGCCGAGCCGATACACGTTGAGCGTCGAGAAATCCAGAGAACACCGCTTCACCAAGTCATTACGCGTACCGTGGTTAAAACGTGCAAACCCGTTCAAACGAAAAGACGTCTTTGCACCGACAGCTACGACACGCTTCCTTACGGTTTTAAATCTTAAATCTGACACACGCACACACACACACACTCACACGGATCCGCGAAGGCTGGCTCGGATCAAATAATCAGGTTGGTAAACACCGTTTGTAGCTCGTATAACTCTGCGACACGTGGGCGCGGGGCGTGCGGTGCGAAGCTGACACGACCGCACGCTGTGGGGAAACCGTTTGTAGCTTACACGGTTTGCCGGCCGCTCGCGACCGACTCGTGCAAGCTACATAGGGTCGGTGATCCGCGGGGGCCACCTGCGTGCCCTCCAGCAGCTAATTTACCCGAACCGCATCAATATATATATATATATATATATATATATATATATATATATATATATATACCTATATAAATATAACGCTTTACAGAAACGACGTTACGAGGAGTCGCAAGGATGAACCCGGTCTGGAAACATCCGTTTTCGGCTATCGTTGCCGGCCCGTCAGGCTGTGGCAAATCAAACTTTGTCAAGAACTTTTTGCAGCAGGCGGGTGATATGTGCGATGCGAAATTCTCGCGAGTCGTTTGGCACTACGCCGAGTGGCAGCCGTTGTACAGCTCGGGCTCGAGCGACGGTATCGAATACCGCGAGGGTTTGCCGCAACCCGCAGACTACGACGACGGGGACTCGCGACCTAAATTACTCATTATCGACGATCTGATGCGCGAATCCTCCAACGGCGTTGTCATCGATCTTTTCACCAAGGGGTGTCATCACAAGAACATGAGCGTATTTCTCATCACGCAAAATCTTTTTCATCAGGGGCGCGGTCAACGCGATATTTCGCTAAACGCCAGCTACATCGTCTTTTTTAAAAATCCGCGCGATCGAGGTCAGATACAACACCTGGCGAGGCAGGTTTATCCCGAGGATCCGCGCTTCCTGCAGGAAGCATACCACGATGCCACGGGGCGCCCCCACGGTTATCTGCTCCTGGATCTGAAGCAATCTACGCCCGAAAATTGCCGATTCCGGACCGACATATTCCCCGCGGACGAATATCACCTGGTGTACGTCCCGAAGAAGGATATAAAGGGTTGCGGTTTGCACAGGGTACCAGTCTTTCATTTGTGATGCCGTCGTCGAGAACGAGGCGAAACGTGATCGGTCGCGGTACAGGTGGAGGTGGTCTTGCGCGATTCGGATCCTCCAACACGGCGGCTCTGCACGCCCTTTGCAAATTGGACGCGCCACGGAGATTGGCTTTATTGCGCGCGGCGGACGATTCCCTCGTCAGGAATATATGCGAGTGTGCGCTGAACACGTTGAGGGGTAACGTGAGGCTGAACCGGGAGCAGAAAACGAGGTTGAGCAAGCATCGGAATACCCTGAGGCGTTTGGCCTGTAACAGCGGTAGCTGGAAAAGCAAAAAACGCCTGCTGGTTCAACGAGGCGGGTTTCTACCGCTGTTACTGGGTCCCATTATCGAGGGTCTGATCGGCGGTCTTGTTGTCAAGCTGATTACCGGGTGATACATACGAACCTATGGAGCGGGCAAAGAAAATGGTGCTGATGCCGCATGAGACGGTCGAGCGTCTTCAACAACGTGAAAATCGCGAAACGCCGGCGCGCGAAACGGGTCCGGTCGGCAGACTGGATCGGGAAATGAATGCTATACTGCAGCTACCGGGTAAGACCGATCGTGAAAAATGGAATATGTACAGGCGGATCCTGCATCGTTATTTATTCTATGCCGGTGAATCGCGAAAACCTCTGCGCTTCGACATACGCGGTATCGACGAAGACGGGTGCAACAAAGATGCAACTACAGCAGCCATTGCTGCTTGCGGTGTCGCCGGAGACGTTGAGGGGGCGTGTGCAGCTGGTGGAGCCAAGACGATTGCTATAGACGATATCGTTGCCAGCGTGCCGCAAAAGTATCAGAAAAAAGCCGAGCAGCTGTTGCATCATCTCGCGGGTGAAGATCGGCTCTCTTGGGGTTACGACGGCACCATCACCATCGGCGGTACCCGCGTGCCGGGTACCAATATCATCGATCTGATTAACGACGTCGTGCGCGAGAGAAAAACTGTCCAGGCCGTGGGTAGGCAGCAGTTTGCGAGATTTCTTCGCGAGGTGAACACGCCCCGGGTGTTTATCGGCAACCCCGCTTTTCTGATTAACACCGGTGGTGGAGCGGTGCGATCCCCGGGTGGGCCGTCGCGAACCGCGGCAACAGCAATAGCCTCCACCAGAGCGTTGTCGTATCGTAGGAAACATACTTATAACGAGGAGGAGGGGAATAACGCTGACATTGATACCTACAACGAGGAAGAAGAGGTGTTGACGGTAGGCGACGACGACGACGACGACGACGAGGAGGTATTCGCCACACCTAGAAAAAAACCTCGCGCGACGCAAAGCGGCAGGGGTCGTTGGTGTACGTTGAAATTAAAATGAAAAATTTGGCAGGGTTGTACTATGACCCGTCACACTCGGCTGGCTATGCCGGGGCTCGGCGATTAACGCAGGCTGTCCGCGGGAGCAAAAAGTTGTCGCGAGCCGCCGTATTGGATTGGCTTGCCGCTCAGGATGCGTACACGCTGCACAAAACAATTCGCAGGAAATTTCCTCGTGCCAGCTACAACGTGCAAAATATCGACGATGTGTGGGAGGCTGATCTGGCCGACCTGAGATCCATCAAGGGGTACAATGACGGATTCGGATATCTTCTGGTGATTATAGATGTGCTCAGCAAATTTGCGTGGGTCCAACCGATACCCGACAAGTCGGCTGCCACCGTAGCCAAGGCTTTCGACAGCGTGTTGTCCTCGACCGATCGACTGCCTGTTTACCTACAGACCGACAAAGGCAAGGAGTTTGTAGGCGCCCCGTTCCAGAAACTGTTGAAATCCCGAGGCGTGCGTTATCGCGTCACCCGAAACCCCGACGTCAAGGCGGCTGTGGTCGAGCGTTTCAACCGCACTCTCAAGGAAAGGATGTGGCGTTACTTCACACACGAGAACACGCATCGCTACGTGGATATTCTACCGCAGCTGGTCAGAGCCTACAACAATACCGTACACTCGACCATAAAAGTGCCTCCGGCTACGGTAACGCTGCAAAACGCCGCCGCGGCTAGGGCCAATATGGTAAGGTCGCGCGGTGGCTTGAAAAAACCGGCGCATCCGCGTTTCGGGGTTGGTGATCGTGTGCGTATCAGCAAGGCCAAGGGGGCCTTCCGGAAGGGTTACGAGGCCAACTGGACCGAGGAGGTATTCAAAATTCGTCGCGTTCTTCGCCGTATACCTCTCGTCTACGAGTTGGAGGATTTAGCCGGTGAGGAAATAGACGGCCTCTTCTACGATGCCGAGCTGCAGCGCGTGCTCAAGGATGACGCTGATAAAATCGTGAATAAAATCATCCGGACGCGGGGGAAGGGTCCCAGTAAGAGGCTGTTTGTCAGCTGGCGCGGATATCCCGAAAAATTCAACTCCTGGATCGCCGCGAGTGACGCACGCGCGCGGGTATGACGAATGATCAGTTTTACATCACGCTGCCGAGCGACAGCTCGATGAAATTTTTTGGGGACAACACCACAACGCGCTATACCACACGCCTCCCCAGGCAAATCGAGCTCATAGGCGAGTGGGAGGTCGGTCTCGCGGAATTCCAGTATCCCGCGGCGTTCCAAACAATCGTCGCGCCGCGTAATATCGTACGACTCCACGCACACCTCTCCCAGTCACCGGCCGCTGTTTTTGAAACTCTGGCAGCGACCCCTGCCGAAAAAATCGGTACGTGGACGTATACGATCAGTCCGGGGTCGTACACGGGAGTCCGAAAAATAACCGCGGCTTTGAACGAGGTCGACGGTTTGAATCAGCATCTCCGTTTCGATCGATCCGCGAGCGACGGCGACCGCCTATCCGTCTCGCGCGTGTGCGAATGCAAGGCCGGACACTACCTATCTTTTTCGCCGCGGCTGTACAAGCATTTCGGCTTCCCCAAGATGACCCCGAATATCGTTGACACGTTAGAAGCCGACCATCCGATCAACCTCGCGAGCGAAATACCCCACCAGATGTTCGTCTACTGCGACGTTGCGGAGCCTCGTATCGTTGGGGATGTTTACGCGTCGTTGCTACGTATAATCCCCACGACTGGGCGGAATTCGCCCAACGACGGCTCGGAGTCTGAAACTTTTTCGCCGATTCATTATTCGCCGTTGCTGCTCTCCAATTTCCGGACGATCGAAATCGATATAAGGGATCATTTGGGGCATCCGATGCCATTCACGGGTGGAACATCGACGGTTACGCTGCATTTCAAGAGGATGCATTGATATACGGCTGAGAGAGAGAGAGAGAGAGAGAGAGAGAAAAGGATGGCTCATTATCAACGGCATTACGATAATCAGGTGCTCGGTGATTGCGGTAACGGCGGCGGTATAGAGCCCGCATACGCAGGCGCTCCGTATCAAAGAGGTCACGGAATTGGCAGCTTTCTGGGCGGTCTGTTTCGCCGCGTTCTACCGCTTCTGAGGCAGGGGGCCCGCACCGTCGGAAAAGAGGCAATCCGCGCTGGAATCAACGTTATGCAGGATGTGGACAACGACACGTCGTTCAAGCAGGCGTTGAAAAACCGTGTTCTAGAGTCTGGAAAAAATCTGAAACGAAAAGCCACGGACAAAATAGGCTCTCTGATGAAAGGCTCGGGCTATAAAACGTTACGCGGCAGGCGCAGTCTCCAGTCGATCGTCGGGCGCGGTCTAGGATCAAGTAAAAAACGCGCTGCTCGGAAAAGGGGTGTCGCGAAACGAAAATCGGAAAAGAAGGCATCTGTCAAACGGGGCAGAGTGAGCAAGGAGACGCGGAAGAAGAGAAAGAGTTGCGGTAAAAAACGAACCGTGTCCGATATATTTGGAACTCGTTAACAATGGCCTACTTACACTTGCATTCGCGCGAGTGCCTGAAATCGGAGCTGGATTTGTTCTCTCTACCACCGACGCAAACCACGATAGAGAGCGGCCAGTGGGTGCATTATAAGCCTGTATCCTCGCTCACGGATGACTCGCCCATAGAGTTTATGGTGCCGGGGCTCAGCGACGAGTATCTAGATTTATCGCATACTATGCTCAGCTTGCGCGTCTGCATGATACCCGCAGTCGTCGTCGCCGTGAAAGACACCTCGCCGGCTAGCGTCAAACCCTCTGTGGCACCCGTAAATAATCTGCTGCACTCGCTATTCAATCAGGTGGATGTATTCTTCAATCAGAAACTCGTTTCACCGGCCAATAACGCGTACGCTTACAGAGCGTATATCGAATCGTTGCTCAACTACAACACGGCCGCTAAAAATTCGCATCTCACAACGACACTCTGGTACGGGGATACGGCTGGAAAAATGGACACGATCGGGCCAGGCAATAAGGGCTTTAAGCAACGCCAAGAACTTCTGAATCCTGGAAACAGCGTTGATTTGCTCGGTCATCTTCACTGCGATGTGTTTAATCAGGAAAAATTCCTGCTGAACGGTGTCGAGTTACGTATACGACTCGTGCGTTCGCGCGACGCCTTTTGCATTCTCGAGAGCACCCCCACGCACAGGCTACACATACTCGAAGCTTCGCTGCTCGTACGGCGTGTCAGCATAAACCCCGACGTCCTGCTCGCACACGCTCGAGCTCTCTCTAAAGGCACGGCCAAGTATCCGCTTACCAGAGTCGAAGTAAAAACGATGACTATTCACGGAGGTGTGCAGGGTGAGACGTTGGATAATATATTCCTCGGGCAGCTGCCGAAACGAATGATCGTCGGATTTGTCGATAACAAGGCTCTCAACGGCGATGTAGCCTACAATCCGTTCAACTTCCAAAATTTCAATATTAATTTTCTATCGCTGTACGTGGATGGCTCGCAGATACCGTCTAAACCGCTACAACCGGACTTTACGAACAGCAAACTCTACGTGGATGCCTACCATACGTTATTCTCGGGGACCGGTATTCATTTTCTGAACGAGGGAAACGGTATCAGCCGCGAGGAATATCCTCACGGGTATTGTCTCACAGCCTTCGACCTAACGCCTGATTTATCGGCTGGCAACAACACCCATTGGAATTTGGTCAGGCACGGTAGCGTGCGAATCGAGGTGCGATTCGGAGCTACGCTTGCAGCCACGATAAATTGTATCGTCTACGCAGAATTTGACAACGTGCTGGAGATTGATTCCGCTCGCCAGGTAGTCGTAGACTTTAACGGTTGAGCTTCGGATCGTGGAAGGCAAGGGGGAAGAAAGGAAGGGTGGGGCGGTGGCGAGCAGTCGCCGGTGCGGGCGTTCTCTCGATGCACCGTATGTTAGTCGGTCATCTGTCGCCCGGTAAGGTGCCCGCTGTTTGCTCTCGCAATGGACTACGTGATCGACTTGCAAGGTTTCCGCGACGCCTCCTCGCAGTTTATCATCAAGGAGGCTACCGTGCTAGCCCTACAGTACGACCACGTCGGTCATTGGATAGCCACACCACCGTGCTCCTTCACCGAGCTTCCTGCGGCTGTTCGGGTCTCGAACAACTATCTCTCGAGCCATCACCACGGCATCGAGTGGTTCGACGGCGATATAGCCCAGAAGCAGATCCTCGCAAAATTACGAGCCGTCGCCCGCACGGCCCGCGTGATCTATACGCGCGGTTCTGAAAAAGCGCGGTTACTGCAGAACGTCTTGGCGAGGCAGATCACAAATCTGGAGGACGAAAAGTGCCCGCCGTTCAAGAATCTACAACCTGCGGATACTCTGTGCGTGTTTCACGCCCTGCACAACAGGGGTCTCGGTTTCGCCTGCTCGTTGAACCGGGCTGCGCAAATCAAGCAGTGGCTGCGAGCAAGAACCGACGCCACGGTGGACCGGTGTATGCAACTCAATAATGAAAAACCCGTCGTTGTCGAGCAGCGCAACATCGGCTCTGAGCAGTTTGGAGATTCAGCGGGTTCTACGTGCGATCCCTTCAAAAACTTGTGGAGTGTACCCGGCTGATCGGATTCCTGTTCGGTGGTCTCGTCCGGTCACCATTGTCGCCAATACCGATGATCACACGCAACCCGGAACTCACTGGGTGGCCTTCTACAGCGATGCCTCTGGAAGCGGCATCTATTTCGACAGTTACGGAATTCCACCTTTTATCCCACACCATTTGCGTCGTCTGCGCGGAAACTGTCCTCGATACCGGTGTAACGCACGCCAGCTGCAGAGTGCCTTTTCGGACGTTTGCGGCCAGTTTTGTGTTATGTTTCTGTATTATATGCACTGTGGCTACACTCTCAATCAGTTTTGCGGACTTTTTTCGAGCGACTATGTAAAAAACGATCTCATGGCAGCCTCGTTTTACAAGTGTTTAATCGATAAACTGTCGGTGCAGGGGCGGAACGATCCCGGCCCCCTGTGTGTGTCGTGCGTGCAAAAATGTAGAAAAAGACGTTGACGACAAACTAGCGATAATCGTGAAAACCTTGGTGTAATTTATATATATATTCACTCGCGTATCATTAGATTTAACGATAAGAATAAATGCATTTATATTCATCAATGTCGAGTATGGGTTATGCACCGCACCGATACCGCGAGCGTCTCATATCACGGCTTCCGTAATTACCTGAACATGTATATTTTATGTACCGGTAGGATTAAAAATAATGAATAAAGACGGATTTTTATAATCATATGCATACTATATATTTATATCGTGTGATTGCTTTCAAAAATTTTACCCCTACCCGATTTCAGCTAGCATAAGTTTTACTTTCAGAAAGAGCGACTGTTCAGAGCTGTGCAGAATTGACCGGGGTAGCCATCTTGGCGGCTGTGCTGATGAGTATGATACCACGGGGGTCAGGGTCAGCGGAGGCAGACCTCGCCTCGCTCGCCTGGTTCGCATAAGAGAATAATTGTTCACACCGTTGCAACGAATAAAATTAATTTTTCGATTTTTAATTTCTAAATGTTCTCTTGGTTTTGGAAAGAGGTGGACATCTTAGTTTTTTGAAAATAGCTCGGGCATCTAGGTTTTTGAAAAAATCGGTCGGCCATCTTGGTTTGAAAATATAGCGGCCATCTTGGGTCCTCGATTGAGAGCCGCGGAATTCGCAGAGGTTGAGGGGAGGGGAGAAGGCTGAGGGACTAGCGGAGACTAGACTGGCACAGGTGATGACGTCATTTGTTATGACTGGCCATGGCTGTCATCCACTACTTCGGATGTATGCTTCATTGTATCAAAAGTCAGCGAGTTTATTGTAAAATATATGAACCGATAATAATTCTGGTTCCTCACTCGCCCTTACCCTAGAATAGAAAACGGTATATTTTAATGAAAGAATTAATTATGTTTATATCTATTGTTATTCGAAATGTTACAATAATACGATAATTATTTGCGACATTATGAGATTTGAATCAAGACGTCAATCTTGCACATATTATGATAAGTATCATGATGATTTTCAGAGGATTCATACCTACGTGAATTAACCGTCAGATATAATTTAAAGGTGTTTGTCCATGAAACCATTCTGAATGTAGCATAGATCACCGCGTGTCTCCGTTTGCTGTGGTTAAGACGTCGCACTTTTGACTGTACAACGTGTCTGAACGGTGGACGTATCTAATTTTTCCGCATGTAAAGTTATGCTCCAATATGCGTTGTCAAGGCACCTATACAGTTCAAGATTAATGATACTACGTGTTCTTGTAGTTCGAGGAACAAAACTCACCATAACTTTATTATTGGTGTATATTAAAAAATGTCGAAATTAATATGTAGCTTACCAACAACGATCTATCTTTATCTGCTAGCCAGATTATCATATTCCAGTTGTAAGAATAAGTTGCATTTGATACGTGGGTTGTTGCTTATTGTTTTAGATTTGATCGATAGGTGTTCTATCATATTCTGTACGCTTGGAATATATGTGTATATATCTCTGTATATATTATTAATTTCATACTTGTTTTCTCATTAACATTTGAATGAAATATTGAACAAGGGTCTTAGCATATAGCAGAGATTATTTTCTATAAAACATGATACGTACGGATATACACGATTACTGATTGAGAACAGTTATCTTAACAGTGTAACACATAATACATTGCGTATGGCTATCATGTGTTTTAGAAAATTTCATAAATAGAAATACGAATGTGTAATAATAACATAATATACGCCTGACGTATTTGATTGGACATTCGTAACTCACTCGTGATACGTATATAATTCAAATTAGTGTTGGGACGACTACCTGATACCATTGCTATATCAATAATAAAAATAATCCCTTGCTGCCTACGATCATGTGTACTACTATATAACATGATGACTTAAAAGACATACCCTGTTGAACTATTCAATTCAAGTTCAAACTATTTCAAAATAGAACTACCAAATTCAATGTCATTACGACGCTAGTATGATTTATAATTGTAATTCTTAATTCAGTCATAATAACAATACATTCTGTTTGTTTCGACTACATAATGAAAATGTAATAATGGATTTGTGGTACCGATAATGTATCAAGACTCGCGGTAGCGAATATGATTACTTATATACATCAATGACTTGTTAGTAATACGTTGTATGTTATTTTGCGACTTTGCTTCAATATGAAATATACATCTTTTATATAATATCTGAATACCTCTTGTAATCAGACTTGCAAGGAAGGTATTCCTAATAAATAGTAAGCAGTATTTGTCATATATAAATTCGTACGATTATGTGTTATACGCAAAGCTTTGGAAGAGTGATTGAAAAAGATCGCATGTTTCCGAATATTTTGTATCCATAACTTGGTGCCGAACTCTTCTAATCCGCCGTTAGGAATGATTGTTATATCTGACATAACTGTTGAAAAATCAAACCGTAAAGCAAAACATAATACCCTGAGATGAGATGCGATGTACACATCAATTACAGTCTATAATTGTAATTTTATCCCTAAACTTTCTGCACTTTACTCACATATAACAATAAACAATGTAAATAATGAATACTGAGCGCATTCTTAGCTTAATAGCCCAGGTTCGGCCAACGTTATTTGAGTAAAATAATTATATCGAATTGCCTCCAATGCCCCGTATTTGATGAATAATTCCCTCCATTATAGTCATCATATGTATATGTATCGTTTGATATTTTTTCTGTCCTACGCACCTCATATAGCATTTAGTGCTTTAATCGTCGCCTGGCCTTGTCATTTCCTTGAGAACAAATATCATGCTATCGTCTTGTCTTTCGATATGGTCGTCTTGTCTTGTGTCCATTCTTTCGCTTTTCGCAGCATCACTGAAAGCATGTAACCGAGAGTAATTACTTCTCGGTTTTCTGCGCACCCTATAACATGAAGATTATCGGTAGGTTGATAAGTTGTTCATGAGACATTCATAAAGACGTAATGGTAATGAAATATTCTCATTATTCATTTGAATGAAGTTAGTTTATCGACATTTCGTTATGTGGTGTATACATTAGGTTAATTTAACTGAGATAAATTATAGTAATAATTGACGAGTACAGTACCGTTTTGGAGTTTCAGATTCAGAGTCTCCTCCACGTACGCCGCTCTACAGCGTGTGAAACATATTTTCAACTTCTTAGCCCATATTTTTTAATTCCATGCTTCTTCCTTTTCTTCCTGAACTTCACTCAAATCATAATCAGCTACGATGACCATACATAGTTATTGTTTTTGTAACTATGCGATTAGAAATCTTTTTTCAAATTTTGATGATTGAATGACTGTTCAATGCATACAGCGTCCGTTTCTTTCGTTCTGATATGCGATGGCGATCCGCAATCGTGAATTTATTATCTACTATACGGATGAAAATTAATCCCAACACTACAACTCTTTCACTGTGTATCATCACTGATTGAGGTTGGCGACTTCTGTACAGTAAACATAAGTACATATAAATAAATAGAGCTTCGAACGTCAGAATATTCATTCTATAAAAGGCATAAAAATATCACGCAAACTTTGATGCTGGAAAACTCGGAGTTAGGTGAGTGTGTAAAAAAAAGTTCGTAGATTAAAAATTATAAGGTTTAAACTTACGTAAACCTTTCTTTCTATATACACCTATTCTTATTTTTTCACAAGGTAGTATGAAATAATAATCGCTTCATAACAGCACAACATTTGGGGTGAATCTAACCTACCTGTCAAATCACGTTTGTGTAGGTTAGAATTTTATAAGACATCAAGTCAGCGGTCGTTTCACTGATATTCACTCCACAATGTCATTCAGATTGTATTATACTGAATCTTTCTACGAAAGTACCACAGTACGATAATGTAGTGAATAATATTACGGAACCCGTTGTTCGACGCGTACGGTTGCAGCTATTCTGACAGGCCGTGCGTGTAGCCATCTTGTTTCTTGTTGTCCTCAATCGATTATTGTGTTTTCAATCATCGTCGAGCGATCACTTCTACATCAATCGATTGTTCGTTACGATGACGTCACGGAGGTTCGGGCGGCCATTAGGCCACTTTGTTATTTTATTGAAATCTACGGGCTGAATTAGTGTATAAATGAAACCCAAAAACAATAGGGGGCGAGATCTAAGTTGAACATGTCCACCATAAAAATTTCAATTCAATCCATGCAACGGTTCGACAGATATCGAGGTCCCAAGCAGCACGGGCTGGAGAAGAAGAAGAAGAAGAAGAAGAAGAAGAAGAAGAAGAAGAAGAAGAAGAAGAAGAAGAAGAAGAAGAAGATTGTGATTTTTCATCAACTTTGGGGGATAATATCTCGGTGATTACTTAATCGATTTCGTAAAAATTCATCCAGTAGGGACATATCGGCGGGGTCTTCCAGCCATATAAATTTCGTGTTAAAATATTCACTCGTTTCGGAGATATAGGCCTCTGCTTACAGGTATAAAAGTCCCCTAGAGTAAATGATTCTCGGCTAGCGCCCGCCGTTGTCACACGGTCCTCGTCTTTTTTTTGTACTTGGCGGCGATTCGCTACCGCGAATCTTGATTTGAGATTTAAGAAGATTTGAGAAGAGTAAGAGAGATGGAGCGTGTGTGTGCCAAGTCCTATCTCTCTCTACGCAGTGCCGTTATATTTTTATTTTGGGCCCCGAGTATGAAATTGTTTTCTTTGCCAATAAACAGGTTATTATTTTCAGTAGAATATTGCTATAAAAATAACAAAGTCGAAAGTTTTTAATAGTTTTCATATCTTGTCTAGAAGAAAGCACCAGTTATTACCAATTACTATTTTCCCTTCTTCATTTCGAAAAGATTATCTTCGAACTTTTATTGATTGTCAAGTATCAGTATTGAAAATATCTATGAATGAAGAATTCAACGAATATGGGGGTTAATCTTGAGAAAAAAAAAAAAAAAAAAAAAAAAAAAAAAAAAAAAAAAAAAAAACAATTTCGACAGTTTCGTTCGTTAGATGAGGGTAAACCCAGAATTTTTTTGAATAACCCGCCATAACTATTACTTACCATCCGGGTCCCCCTGCCGCACCTACAAAGAAGAACCAACCTTTTCTCGATATACGCTTACCTACCCGCGTAAAATCTGCTGCACCGCAATGTTGTTTTAAATAAAAGAAACATGTCCTTCTGAATGAATAATCTTATTTATCCTGCGCCATCATTGTTTTCAATTTTATTTTATTGCACAATGTCTTGTCACATTTGAGTATTAAAATGTTTATTATAAAATATGTCATATAGTTTAAAAAATATAGAATACGGCATATCATAACTTCTAAAACATACATATGATATTATAACAATAATTATTTTCTATGACAGTATCAAATCTAAGTCTATAAATTTCTTGAATCAGATGTTATTGATTTTTAAATAAAATTAATTTGGTATTCTTTGCTCGTACTCTAGTCTCGTGTTTGAATTTTGTCGTACTCTCGTGATTCAGTCTTACTTTAAAAAACGTTGACAAAATTTTCTTAATCGATAAAATTTCATGGTCAGTATACAGATATCATTGACAAACCAACCTGCGATTCTTCTAACTGTTTTTTCCGTCAAAACTTCCAAAACATTTTCTAACTCGAAGACATTAAATTTTCTCAAAGCGAGTTCTGCTGCGCGGACAGACAAATTTCGATAACATTCGAGGATGGTGAACATAATTTGCGTCTATTTTCAATTCTACTGCAAACGTGATAATTCTTCGGTGTTCGACAAAAATTGCTGACACTTTTCACATTTGATTGAATTATAAATTTTATTTACTACAAAACCCGCTATATGGCCTACTACATCTCTCATATACGTTACGTTTACATCCGTGTATAATGCCGGAGTCTCATAATCATGCTCCTGTGATACAGAATAACCGAAATTATCACTCATACTGTTGCTGAAATTGTCGCTCTCGTTTAGATTGCCACTAACATTATCACTACGTGTATTTGTTATTGAATTTTTTTGTTTTTTTTTTCGTTCGCTTGTAAAAGACCAGGTGTCATCTTGTTGAAGACAATTACTACTATACGATGAACCTCCCACTCGAGCGTATACTAGAAGCCATTTGAATGCACTTTCAAACTGTTCTGTTGTTGGGTTATTGTTGAAGCCACCACGCGACCTGAAACTAAAAAAAAAATAAGTTCTCAATGATCTTGCGATAGTTTGTACGTTAATAAATATCGAATCGGCGACTTAGGTGTTGAAGCATATTTTTCAAAAATTGAAATGCAACCACTCATTGAAACTATGAGTCCATAAAAACCTAATTTTCTTTTGCTTTGTAATATTGGTTTATTATCGTGAGATTTTTAATGTACTCTCCATACTCTGCAACTTTCAATTTAATTTCTGCAATATTATTCTCATTAATTGGACTTTTGTTGTGATCTTTTACAAATGCCTGCCTTGAATTTAAAATATCGAAAATGTTGTTCATAATCGTACAGAATTTTTCTGTACCTTGCGAGTCAGAAAAGTCGGGTATTTTAATTATGGTTAAATAATTGGGTAGCTAACTTAACTTTCATTCTCTCAGTCTCATAATTAATGTGTCCTTTTCTAATTTTCGTGCCAGCGTGTAAACCATATTGATATTGATGAAAAACTAATTTTGATAAATGCTTCCATCGTACAATTAATTTATCACCATCAAACCGTTCTTTTTCATCACCTAACATATTCCGAACTAATTTCATAGCATGGCATGCGTCAAAAATAACAAAAATTGGCTCGTTTGATGTCGGATGTGAAAAAGATAAGTCGAAGTTGTTGGTGTAAGAAAAATTTACCCCTAAGCTACGAATCATCGTTATATTGGATGAGCCACCATCAAAAGTTAATGACACGACAATTATTCCAGTAGGATGTAACATATTTGAACATTCCAAGATAATCTCCGATCTTTCTTTACCACTCAATCCATCAATGAAATGGTAAGCTACTGGAATTTTTCAATTTTCATTTAAACATACCACCATTATCACCATTGCTTCTTCAGCCCTGAGTTTCGATCCATTTTTGCAATGTTTATTGTAAGTAACAAAACCATTGTATCGTTTCCCATTCCACCTCACATTTTTTCTGATAGCCATGTCATCGACGGTAACACTACACAACAATGCTTTCTCCAATTTCTTCGCTTGATCGATCTTATCTCTTATTACATCCAATGCTGCTTCACACGTTCCTGGATCAACGTCAATCTCACTCAACCGCATCGTCTGAGAGTCCCAGTATGTGGTAATATTGGGAACATAGTTCTGAGATATTTTCTAGGCTTTTGCGGACAGGAAAGACATGGTTGATGCAAAAACTCTCAAGGGAAGTGGACGAAATGCTACTTTTCTCTCAGTTGATTTCAGATGAGAAAATATATAGCTTCGGATACTGGCCCCATATTTGACTGAAATACGAGCGAATAACTTATAATAAATATGTATAAATTTTAACGACGCATCAATCTTCATAACATGATTTATCACAATATTCTATTTATGCAATACTTATTTTAATGTAATTGTTATTATCTGAAATAGATAAATATATTACATTTGTATTAAAATCGAAGAATTAAATATATACAATTTCTATTGTAAATAATTGAATTTATACAATTTTTGTTGTACGCATCAATCAAATATATATTTTTGTTGTATGAATTGAGTATATAAAATTTATTTTCGTACAAAATTTGATTTTGATACTTCTTTAGCGATTAAAATACTCACATGCATCAATTTTTTCTCTGCTTCGTGCTCCTTCCGTAATTGCTGCATCATCCTACCTTTCGCAATAGATTTATATTTCCATAATCGTTGATTTTGGCGTTTCAAAGATAATATTTTATTTGTTTTCTCTTTCAATTTTTTCTCCATGCAAAGTTGTCGATTGCGTTCAATTGAAGCGCATTTTATTGCCTTATCCGAACAAACTCTTCAAGCCGGAGGTTCTTCGATTACGTCATCAGTTCTAGAACATTACCATTATCGATTATTATTAATAATTTGTAAAACCTGTATAACATTCTTATCAATAATAATGTAATTTAATGAACAATTGCCTTTCCATCATTGTTTCGCCGCTAATGCGTTCTTTAATGGTCGAAGTGGAGGCGCTGGATGTAGAATCGCAAAAATTCATTACATCAGCTGATGATACGCTCTTAATTCCGGTTGGAGAAGATGGTACGGATGAATTATTGCTTGTGAGTGTTGATTCTCAAGGCAAATGAAATGTTGGAAGACTGCCTCGTTTTAGAAACGCTCTTCCCTCAACTGCACCGTAGCGAAAACGGTTTTTGTCGAAATGTAGTGAACAAACTGATTGTGACGCCAAACGTTCGTTACTTTTACGCAAAATTTGCAACCATTTCGTTCTTTCACCTCCAGTAGTATAGGAAATCTATAATAGTTATAATGAAGGATAGATCAGTAATACAACAAACTCTGATGTTGTAGCCGGTGTTCTCGCTTTTTTTAGCAGACACTAAATTATAATAACATTATTACAGCCACATTTTTGAAAAGTAATGAAGTACACAATCTGATTATTAAATTATTCTATCAAATATATTGTTCAAAAATTGTTATGCTTGTAATTAAGTATTACTATATTTCCAAAACTTAACCTAATTCATACTTACTTGTGAAATGATCCGCGTGGTATTTTATCAGATCGCCACTCAAAAAACATAACAGGGTATGCACACCATAGCGATTATGGTCACCTCGAAAAAACATTATCTAAATATAAATTTCTTCAAAGTAATTTACTTGGCAGCACGCTTCGCAGAAACAATACAAACTCTGCCTAGTCTACGGGTAGACGGCAACATGGCGGCGACGGGTGAGGGTCCATGGTTCTGAAAATACGACCCTGCGCTATCGAGCTGGAACCAATCACGAGCTTAGAACGAGACAGAAGCTGGCACACGCAAGCTCTGTCTCTCTCTCTCATTTTTCATGACCACGTTCGGAAACCCGTGAGATACGTATTGCGCGGTCCAGGTCTATAGGTTTATGAACGGTTTATGTTAGCATGATCCGAAAGCGGATCGATAGTGGCGCCGTCGCACAGGGAAAGAATGCAGCCAGCGAATCGTTAGTGGCGCCATCGCACGGCGAAGAATTACAGCCATTTCAGCCGTGGAACCATAGAATAACATAGACCCATAGAACCGGACCGCGGAATAGGCAATTTGAGATTTAAGAAGATTTGAGAAGAGTAAGAGAGATGGAGCGTGTGTGTGCCAAGTCCTATCTCTCTCTACGCAGTGCCGTTATATTTTTATTTTGGGCCCCGAGTATGAAATTGTTTTCTTTGCCAATAAACAGGTTATTATTTTCAGTAGAATATTGCTATAAAAATAACAAAGTCGAAAGTTTTTAATAGTTTTCATATCTTGTCTAGAAGAAAGCACCAGTTATTACCAATTACTATTTTCCCTTCTTCATTTCGAAAAGATTATCTTCGAACTTTTATTGATTATCAAGTATCAGTATTGAAAATATCTATGAATGAAGAATTCAACGAATATGGGGGTTAATCTTGAGAAAAAAAAAAAAAAAACAATTTCGACAGTTTCGTTCGTTAGATGAGGGTAAACCCAGAATTTTTTTGAATAACCCGCCATAACTATTACTTACCATCCGGGTCCCCCTGCCGCACCTACAAAGAAGAACCAACCTTTTCTCGATATACGCTTACCTACCCGCGTAAAATCTGCTGCACCGCAATGTTGTTTTAAATAAAAGAAACATGTCCTTCTGAATGAATAATCTTATTTATCCTGCGCCATCATTGTTTTCAATTTTATTTTATTGCACAATGTCTTGTCACATTTGAGTATTAAAATGTTTATTATAAAATATGTCATATAGTTTAAAAAATATAGAATACGGCATATCATAACTTCTAAAACATACATATGATATTATAACAATAATTATTTTCTATGACAGTATCAAATCTAAGTCTATAAATTTCTTGAATCAGATGTTATTGATTTTTAAATAAAATTAATTTGGTATTCTTTGCTCGTACTCTAGTCTCGTGTTTGAATTTTGTCGTACTCTCGTGATTCAGTCTTACTTTAAAAAACGTTGACAAAATTTTCTTAATCGATAAAATTTCATGGTCAGTATACAGATATCATTGACAAACCAACCTGCGATTCTTCTAACTGTTTTTTCCGTCAAAACTTCCAAAACATTTTCTAACTCGAAGACATTAAATTTTCTCAAAGCGAGTTCTGCTGCGCGGACAGACAAATTTCGATAACATTCGAGGATGGTGAACATAATTTGCGTCTATTTTCAATTCTACTGCAAACGTGATAATTCTTCGGTGTTCGACAAAAATTGCTGACACTTTTCACATTTGATTGAATTATAAATTTTATTTACTACAAAACCCGCTATATGGCCTACTACATCTCTCATATACGTTACGTTTACATCCGTGTATAATGCCGGAGTCTCATAATCATGCTCCTGTGATACAGAATAACCGAAATTATCACTCATACTGTTGCTGAAATTGTCGCTCTCGTTTAGATTGCCACTAACATTATCACTACGTGTATTTGTTATTGAATTTTTTTGTTTTTTTTTTCGTTCGCTTGTAAAAGACCAGGGGGCTTATCACGGTTCTCGGATTGAGTGAAAATGACGAATGTGAGCAACTCACCCAATCACGAATAATCTCACCTCGTGAAAATACGAGACTACTCGCGTGAGCTGACTCGGCACGAAATTTCATGTGAAAAGGTGAGATCGAGACAGTTTACCTCGAAAATAACGCATACGTAGATGGCAGCGCTATTACTCGAGCGACGAAAAGTTCAAAAATCCAAAAACGACGCAAATTGTGAAAGTCGTGCTTATTGACGACTGAAATGGATAATTTGATGGTGATACTATTCATGCCAAATAGAGAAAATAACATGATGAGAATACGTAGAAGATTACGGGATGCTTCAAATCCATTTTCGGTACCGGAAAGTGAATTTCGCAGCCTTTACAGGTAAACAATTTTCGATACTTTTGGAGGTTATATTATCTTGATGTGATGCTTATAGTAAAAACTAAAAAAAATTAACATTCGAATAGTGGATGTGATATTCCATTTTACGTCTAGTAAAGAGAATATGTGATGAAATTCTTTATAATGTTTCAAAGATTATCCAAGGCAGCAGTGCGAGTACTCATTGAAGACCTACGACCTTTAGTACCCAACGTTACACGACGTCACGCGGTTCCTGTTGAATTGCAGGTATTGAACTAAAGATATGACGAACTGATATGGTGGATTAAATTTCACAATGTATTATAAAATGTATTGTGCTAATTATTTTTTGGTACAGGTTTTATGTACGCTGAACTATCTAGCTTCTGGTTCGTATCAAAAGCGAGTTGGTCAAGACTATTTGTCATGCTTGGCTCAGTCGACAGTTTGTAAAATTTTACGCAACGTTGTCAATGCATTAAATGAATTAATGCCTGACTGGATTAAATTTCCAATTGAAGATGCCGAAATTCAAAATGTTAAAGAAAGGTTAGTTTTACGAATTTATTTTACAATAAAGTAATAATGAACTATAATCACAAAACACGAAGGGCAAATTTAATTATTGATCTTATGGAATTACATCTTATACATTCAATACAACATTTTATCATCCTGTTCTAGTTTCTGGGCACACACGCAATTTCCTGGCGTTATTGGCGCGATTGATGGAACGCATATAGCAATTGTTCCACCAAATGCTGAGAGGGAGCATCTCTACCTTAACCGGAAATTATATCATTCGCTGAATGTTCTCATTGTACGTACGACATTATTTAGAGAATGCATAAAAAATATGTAAAAATATACATTTTTACAGGTGTCGGATTACGAGGGTAGAATTTTGACTGTAAATGCTGCCCATGGTGGTAGAACGCACGATGCCAGAGCATGGAGAGCATCTCTTGTATCTAACCACCTGCAAGAGATGTATGCTGCAGGACGAAGAGATGCCTGGCTTTTAGGTAACCACTTTTAGTCGACGTGTTTATATTTTAACTTCGGCTATAATATGGATGTATTGAACTATATGTATATGCTTTTTCTAGCTGATAGTGCCTACCCATTATTACCGTATTTGATGACACCGAAGCTGCGTGAAGCAGAGGGTACACCATCCGCGAGATACACGCAACATCATGTCCGAGCGCGGTCCTGTGTAGAACGATGCATAGGTGTTTTGAAGGGTAGGTGGCGATGCCTTAGAAAAGAGAGAGCCATGCATTATGCACCAGAAGTTGCAGGTAACATATTGTTTGTGTAATATACCGATTATCCTGTTGATTGTTGTATGTAAGTATTGGCTCATTATATTTTCAGCTCGAATAGTAAATGCTGCCTGCGTTTTACATAATATCGCTATTCAGTGGAGACTTCCAGAACCACAGCCGTATTACGATGAAATAGATCTAGAACTCCCAAGAGGAAATGAAGATGTACCAATGGTCAATGGGAATGAGGTTCGCGAGCGAATCATCAATATGTACTTTCAAAATGAAATGCCATGATGATTATGCAGACAAATAATTGTACATATAATAATTTGCGAAAACGGAATGAAAAATACATTATTTTAGTATGAACAAACGTTTATTTTTTCAACATATATTCTACTAGTACTATTCTAGGTAAGACGGAGCAATTTTCTCCACATCTTCTCGCAAACGTGTGACATTATTGTCGACATTCCTCATTACAATATCGACATCTCCGTGAATATTTTTCAAACATTCGGCTATTTCTTTGTTCAACTTTAGGTTCTTTTCAGCTATTTTTAATTTTGCTTCTTCGATCTGGATCATTCGGTCTTGGTATTGTTTGGTATACGCCACTTGTTCCGCCAATAACTCAATTTTTTCTCTCATTAAATCGATCGCTGTCCTCGCATTACTTTGCGTTCTGGCACTTCGATTATTATGATTACTCGGTTCTGAAAAATCACAAAATTGAGATAAAACTATGTTGTTTTCAAATGGTATATACTACTTAATTACCTCTCACAATGTCGATATCTTGAAAAACAAAAAAAAACCAAAAAAAGATATCGGTAATACCTTTGTTTTGTGTATCGTGAACACCGGTAGTTACTGGCACACCTGGTGTTCTTTGCCCTCGTGCAATAACTTCTCTTTCGACGATGTCAACTCCTATATTTTCATTCAAAATACTGGTGCTTTCCTCCTCCTGTAAATATTGAACGTTAGTCTTCACATTACTAGCATATGAACGATATGTTTGCCAATAAAAATAAACTGGTTGTACTTACTTCTGCCATGAGATCTAACTCATACGAGTCATCTAGTTCATCGAATCGCGACCCAATTAGGGATATCGCTGGCTCGCAGGAAAAATTCCTCGCTCTAGGCATTTGATCGCTGGGAGCCACTGAAGGACGTATCTGCAAATATTCCAATTTGTGTAAAAATCAATTATTCGATGTGTTAATTACAACATATTATTACAGCAGGTGATGTTAGATCCTAGCGTTACCCTGTAGTTATTATAATTCACTGCAAACTGCTCATATAATATATTATCCTGTCGACTGTCTGGATCATTTTTGTTTCCATATCATTGAGTGGGTCGACATTATGAAGAAATAACAGTCTGTTCTATCTGAGAAAACTAGAAAGTTGTGTTTTTGCCTAAATAAATTGTTCAAGCTACAACCCCACATTTCACTCAATTTTATTTAATAAAAGTAACATTATATAAGAGTACAATGTATACCGATATTCTCTTACCCTCTTATTATCGATTGGATGACCAGCAAGTCCCTTTGGGTAACCTTCTACGGTTCTTTTTGAAGGTCCCGCTGAACTTAATCTATTAGAAGATCCTCCCTCTGGGACCCTATTCCTCGGAGATATATCCGTTGTTAGCCTTTCAAAGTTGCCTCCTTCTGGGATATTCTCCAAGCCGGCAGACTCCAGATCAATTATTTCCAGTAAATTCTCCTCAATATCTGTTAATTGAATAACTTTCGGTGGTCCCCCGCCAGTACCACCAGCATAGCTTTTATTCGTTGCGCACTTCTTCAAGACATTGCTCTTCCAGTCTCTCCATGTCTATATTTATGTCCAAATAATAGGCGTTAATTAACAAATTCATTTGATAACACCAATTACAATTTATTCCCTTATTACCTTCTGCCATTCTTTTGGCATCTTACGTGGTCCATTGGCCGCTGCATTCAACGAGTTGCTGATCGTTAACCACATATCATCCTACGTTAACAAAATCAGTTAACGAAGATATTCAGTTAATTAATTTGAGGCAAGGCTGAAGATGCATGAGTGCTAGAGAGACAGAACTCAAATTTCTAACACATTTTTTTGAGAGATAAACATTTTTAGGTTACCGGCATTGCCGAAAAAATCGTAATGTGTTATATACTTACTAATTTTTTTTTGTTTCCGCTGTTATATCGCAAGCGGCCTTTTGCAAAATCTGGGTGCTCCTTCATATATTTTAATAGAATATTCTTCTGTTTTTCTGTGACATTCATATTGACTGTTTTTGTTTTTACACTCACTCGTATCCACAAACTCTGACGTTCAATCCGTTGCTAGTATATACATACTACGATTGAACAATGGCGTCGATCTCACATCGTGAAAATGTGAGATCCCTAGCCGGAAGTGCCCTAGTGATCTCGCATTTTCACTCGACCGTTCCGTGATTGGGTGACCGAAGTCACGTGAAATGAAAATGCGAGAAGTGAGTAAACTCGCTCGAGAACCGTAATAAGCCCCCAGGTGTCATCTTGTTGAAGACAATTACTACTATACGATGAACCTCCCACTCGAGCGTATACTAGAAGCCATTTGAATGCACTTTCAAACTGTTCTGTTGTTGGGTTATTGTTGAAGCCACCACGCGACCTGAAACTAAAAAAAAAATAAGTTCTCAATGATCTTGCGATAGTTTGTACGTTAATAAATATCGAATCGGCGACTTAGGTGTTGAAGCATATTTTTCAAAAATTGAAATGCAACCACTCATTGAAACTATGAGTCCATAAAAACCTAATTTTCTTTTGCTTTGTAATATTGGTTTATTATCGTGAGATTTTTAATGTACTCTCCATACTCTGCAACTTTCAATTTAATTTCTGCAATATTATTCTCAATAATTGGACTTTTGTTGTGATCTTTTACAAATGCCTGCCTTGAATTTAAAATATCGAAAATGTTGTTCATAATCGTACAGAATTTTTCTGTACCTTGCGAGTCAGAAAAGTCGGGTATTTTAATTATGGTTAAATAATTGGGTAGCTAACTTAACTTTCATTCTCTCAGTCTCATAATTAATGTGTCCTTTTCTAATTTTCGTGCCAGCGTGTAAACCATATTGATATTGATGAAAAACTAATTTTGATAAATGCTTCCATCGTACAATTAATTTATCACCATCAAACCGTTCTTTTTCATCACCTAACATATTCCGAACTAATTTCATAGCATGGCATGCGTCAAAAATAACAAAAATTGGCTCGTTTGATGTCGGATGTGAAAAAGATAAGTCGAAGTTGTTGGTGTAAGAAAAATTTACCCCTAAGCTACGAATCATCGTTATATTGGATGAGCCACCATCAAAAGTTAATGACACGACAATTATTCCAGTAGGATGTAACATATTTGAACATTCCAAGATAATCTCCGATCTTTCTTTACCACTCAATCCATCAATGAAATGGTAAGCTACTGGAATTTTTCAATTTTCATTTAAACATACCACCATTATCACCATTGCTTCTTCAGCCCTGAGTTTCGATCCATTTTTGCAATGTTTATTGTAAGTAACAAAACCATTGTATCGTTTCCCATTCCACCTCACATTTTTTCTGATAGCCATGTCATCGACGGTAACACTACACAACAATGCTTTCTCCAATTTCTTCGCTTGATCGATCTTATCTCTTATTACATCCAATGCTGCTTCACACGTTCCTGGATCAACGTCAATCTCACTCAACCGCATCGTCTGAGAGTCCCAGTATGTGGTAATATTGGGAACATAGTTCTGAGATATTTTCTAGGCTTTTGCGGACAGGAAAGACATGGTTGATGCAAAAACTCTCAAGGGAAGTGGACGAAATGCTACTTTTCTCTCAGTTGATTTCAGATGAGAAAATATATAGCTTCGGATACTGGCCCCATATTTGACTGAAATACGAGCGAATAACTTATAATAAATATGTATAAATTTTAACGACGCATCAATCTTCATAACATGATTTATCACAATATTCTATTTATGCAATACTTATTTTAATGTAATTGTTATTATCTGAAATAGATAAATATATTACATTTGTATTAAAATCGAAGAATTAAATATATACAATTTCTATTGTAAATAATTGAATTTATACAATTTTTGTTGTACGCATCAATCAAATATATATTTTTGTTGTATGAATTGAGTATATAAAATTTATTTTCGTACAAAATTTGATTTTGATACTTCTTTAGCGATTAAAATACTCACATGCATCAATTTTTTCTCTGCTTCGTGCTCCTTCCGTAATTGCTGCATCATCCTACCTTTCGCAATAGATTTATATTTCCATAATCGTTGATTTTGGCGTTTCAAAGATAATATTTTATTTGTTTTCTCTTTCAATTTTTTCTCCATGCAAAGTTGTCGATTGCGTTCAATTGAAGCGCATTTTATTGCCTTATCCGAACAAACTCTTCAAGCCGGAGGTTCTTCGATTACGTCATCAGTTCTAGAACATTACCATTATCGATTATTATTAATAATTTGTAAAACCTGTATAACATTCTTATCAATAATAATGTAATTTAATGAACAATTGCCTTTCCATCATTGTTTCGCCGCTAATGCGTTCTTTAATGGTCGAAGTGGAGGCGCTGGATGTAGAATCGCAAAAATTCATTACATCAGCTGATGATACGCTCTTAATTTCGGTTGGAGAAGATGGTACGGATGAATTATTGCTTGTGAGTGTTGATTCTCAAGGCAAATGAAATGTTGGAAGACTGCCTCGTTTTAGAAACGCTCTTCCCTCAACTGCACCGTAGCGAAAACGGTTTTTGTCGAAATGTAGTGAACAAACTGATTGTGACGCCAAACGTTCGTTACTTTTACGCAAAATTTGCAACCATTTCGTTCTTTCACCTCCAGTAGTATAGGAAATCTATAATAGTTATAATGAAGGATAGATCAGTAATACAACAAACTCTGATGTTGTAGCCGGTGTTCTCGCTTTTTTTAGCAGACACTAAATTATAATAACATTATTACAGCCACATTTTTGAAAAGTAATGAAGTACACAATCTGATTATTAAATTATTCTATCAAATATATTGTTCAAAAATTGTTATGCTTGTAATTAAGTATTACTATATTTCCAAAACTTAACCTAATTCATACTTACTTGTGAAATGATCCGCGTGGTATTTTATCAGATCGCCACTCAAAAAACATAACAGGGTATGCACACCATAGCGATTATGGTCACCTCGAAAAAACATTATCTAAATATAAATTTCTTCAAAGTAATTTACTTGGCAGCACGCTTCGCAGAAACAATACAAACTCTGCCTAGTCTACGGGTAGACGGCAACATGGCGGCGACGGGTGAGGGTCCATGGTTCTGAAAATACGACCCTGCGCTATCGAGCTGGAACCAATCACGAGCTTAGAACGAGACAGAAGCTGGCACACGCAAGCTCTGTCTCTCTCTCTCATTTTTCATGACCACGTTCGGAAACCCGTGAGATACGTATTGCGCGGTCCAGGTCTATAGGTTTATGTTAGTGTAACATCCGACCGGAATACCACTGTGACGTCGGATCGGACGCTCGTGAAATGTAACTAGCACATTACTACCAGAAACATCGCAAAGAACTACCCAGACGCACAATCAGTAGTTGTGGGTCACCAATTACCGACTTAAGTACTGAAGTACACTGGACAAGTTAGAAATTCAATGATACTTGGGGAATTTCCTCTATTATGGAAATTATAACTGTGTTGATTCAAGAGAAAGGATTATTTTATTATCTGGATTTGATATGTCTTACCTTGAGGATTCTGCCGTTGACTGAAGTTGATGAGGCGAACTCAGGATTATGAATTGGATTATTTAATGTGAAACGAGAGTCATTAACACTTTGATCTATTGATATAATATACGTGATAGTTTATAAGTAGAAAAGATATAATGTAGTAATTATAAAGATTAACTTTGATTTAGAAATATGCTTTGAATAAGTTTTACTAGTTGTTTAATTGAAAGAAGTATTTTGAAGTATTCTGAACAACTAGGGCGCTATGGTAAAATCAGGAATATGTTTCGTGGTGATTTTATACTTTAGAAAATATACTTAAATGGTTCCAGTTTAATGTCGTCTTTTGAATTTAATCGTCTAATGTTACTCTGATAATCTTTGATGTGTTTTAGTACTCTGATATTATCTTATTGACAATCTTCGATACATTTAACAATTGATACTTGATACTTAGCTCTTAGCTCTTGCTTAACACTCTTAACACGATCTTAACACATATTCTTAACGTGCTCTTAACGCACCGATCATCTCAACGCTCTTTTAACACACCATCTTAACGCGCTGATCGTCAATTGTCTTGCCTATTTATAGTTTTGTAATCTGGGCGAGGCCTGGTAATTTCTATGGTGGTGGAAGATTAGTGTCGTGTGAACTTGTTCATTATTTTACAGGATATTGCCATTTATGGGTCTAAGATATCATCTTTTATAAGAATTGCGTCACTGGCCTCTTTTCTATATGTGGTTATCGTTCCTTGTTCTTCTACCGTGCGGAAATCGTGGTTTCCTATATTGTGTACTTTCCTATTCGTAATTTCTATATTATTGCTTAACTTTTCTTATTCACGATTCCTGTGTTCATTTTGAATTCCATATAAGGTCAATAGTATTTTATATTGGATCAAGTTAATTTGTGTTTAGGGTTTTGCTCGTTTCGAGATTCCTATAACATCTTAATCAAAGCATATTCTGATAGTTTATGACAGTAATAATCAAATCTCTTAATACGTAATATATATATATATAAAGGTATAAGTATATACCATGTCGTATACATGAATACGCATAGTTATATGCTGTTACTTGTAGTTGATAATATAATATTGGTATTAATTATATTCCAGCGGGACAATGATTGAATGTCAGTGTTTAGATATTGTTACGTCTAGAAATGGCTCTAAGGAGATTTTATGATTTTTATGTTTTGAGTATATC